>PVJL010005950.1:0-99785 GCA_004026885.1 Lyroderma lyra | reverse complement strand
CTGGAGATCATCATGCTAAGTGAAATAAGCCAGACAGAAAAAACAAAGAACTGCATGATTTCACTCATATGCGGAATATAAAACTTAAAGCAAAGAAAAAAGAAATGAACAAACAAATAACCCATGGACACAATCGATAGTTTAATGTTTATTTGGGGACGAGTGGGTTAGGGAGGGGAGAAAGGGGAGGGGGTGGGAGAGGAGGGGAGAAGCTAAATATAAGCTGATGGAAGGAGAAGTCACATTAGGTGGTGAACTTATTATACATCAAGTTGACAATGCACTGTAGATTGTATGCCTGAAACCTATGTAATCCTTGCCAACAGATGTCACCCCAATAAGTCTAACAATAAAAATGAATTAAAAATAAATAAATAAATAAATAAATAAATAAATAAATAAATAAAAAAGAAAAAAAAATAAATAATTAGGAGTCTAAGAGTCATCCTTAACTCCTACTGCTGTTGGTTATAATTTGCCCTGTCCCTGCTCAGGGGCCTTTCAAAATGTGCAGTTCAGCCATTTCCAAGGACAAATGTAGAAATTTCTTAAAAATTCTCACAATAGCCCAGGATCCCAAACAACTGACTTTTCTTGGGACTACAGGTGTCCCACACCATTGTGAGAAAGGATGCTGAGTATAGGAAATGAAATGTGCCCTGAGCAGACTTCTGCCACAAACAGATGAGCAATCAGGCAGTAGGGCTGGATGCTAACAAGGAGGAGTCCCCTGGGATTCTTGCAGAAGCATCATAAACAGAGCACAAATTTGGTCTAAGTATGAAATACAATATTTTGACATGTGGACTACCCTCGTTGGCATGTTTTTCCCACTTTTGGGGAATGATGAATAGAAAATTCCAATTAAAATAAGGTGTGGTTATCTAAATAAGTTTCCTCGCCTAGGTTTACCTTCTATTCACGCGTACTCAAATACACAACCATTTCTTCTCATAATGAATTATTGGTCCTTCAAAAGATGAAATTTACACACCAGAATAACTAGCAACCATTGATTCATTATGTACCAGCTTTTGAGAAGGGGCTATCCACTTTGGCTTTAGCACTCTGCTCTTTATAGTTAAAGTCACTTCCTAGCAGTAATTTGTTGCCATGGTGATAAAGAGAGAGAAGAAAGGAAAGACATCTTAACATTTCTCAGCAGAAAATGTCTTCCTAAATAACATAAAATATCAAAAGTGCATAATATCTCTGACTATTGCTGGAGTTCTTGAAAAATTTAAAATTTAAATTTTAAAGAGAGAGAAGTAAAAAGTCTTTCTAGACCTGTGGTTCTCAATTGCTGGAGATTTTGCCTGCTAGGGGACATTTGGCAATGTCTGGAGACATTCTTGATTATCCAGGGGATGCTACTGGCATGTAGCAGGTAGCAGGTAGGGTTGCTGCAATGCACAGGGCAGCCCCTCACAACCAAAAATTATCCAGCCCACAAAGTTGACAGTCACATTTGAGAAGCTATGTTCTAGACCAACCCTTTCATTTTATAGAGGATGAATTTGAGGCCCAGAGAGAGAGAGTGTGTATATGGATCAAAGTTCCACAGCTCAAGAGAAGTGGTCTCCCTGTCTCATGTGCATCATAGGCTAGGTTCCTAACAAGCTAGACCATCAAACTATTGGACACAAACAGCTGGGAAGACAGGTTCTTACAGAGATCCAGAGATCTACCAACATGATCATTGTTTTCCTTGTATGGAGATGTTAAATCTCATTGCTTTTCCTCTGTGGAAGGAAAAAAAATACCATGAAACGAAGTGGTCTGCTTTCAGGAAGAAGAAATAGCCACAGGTTTTTTGTTTGTTTGTTTGTTTGTTTTAAATTAAATTTCTTATAAGAAACCAAAGTACTCCGAGAATATGGAGTTTTATTCTGGGATAAAAATAAAACTCATATGAGCCTTGGAGAATTTGAATCACCCACTCTTTGGCACCTAAAATTTCACTTGGTCTAACAGCATCTGGAGTGTGTTTTAAAAAAAAAAAAAAAAAAAAAAAACACTAATCAGATCACAGCGCTCCCCTCCATAAAACTCACCGATGGCCTCTCCTTGCAATCCTAATGCATCCGACTCTTTTATCAGTGTCTGCAAGATCCCACTGGATCTGCTGTTTCACCATTATGACATTATCTCTCTCCCTTTCGTCTTTACCTCAAGACTCCGCAGTTATTCTCCCTTGTGAAAAGAAACAAAAAAAAGCCATTCCCCAGAGAATTTCATATGTAGCTCTTTCTTACCACTCATAAGGCCTTGGCAAAAGTGTACCCACTTCAGAAAAGATCCTCCTCCTTAAAAATAGTCATCCCTATAATTACTTATCAAACACACTTGTTTATGTCTTATATGACACTAAAAAAAAAACCCCTAGCATTATTTATCATTGTTTAATTATTAACTTCTTCCCCCTATTAGAATATAATTTCAGTAGGGCATAAGTATGTCTGTCTTGTTCAGTGCTATATCCATAGCTTCCAGAACCACCTATGACACTTACTAGAACTGAGTAGATTTGCTGAATGTGTGAATAAATGAAGTAAAAAACAACAGTGAGAAAAGGAAAAGAGATTTTAATGTGAGACCTCATAGGGTAAGAAAAGTGTGGGGGTGCAGAATAAGTTCTACCCCCAGGAACAAAAATGATCAAATGAAGGAGTAGACTAACTTTCTAGGAATGACATATGTAAGGAATATGTCCTGAAACAACAGCCTAAACCAAGGATTATTTAAATTTAAATTAAAAATCAGTGAAAATCAGAATGGAAAGATGGTGTTTAAGGGTACAAACTAGTAAATAAGTAAGTCCCAGAGACCTAATGCACTGTATAGTAAATACAGACAATGTTGTATTATAATCATCAAATTGCTAAGAGACTAGATCTTAATTATTCTCACCACAAAAGAGGAATGGTAATTATGTGATGTGATAGAAGTATTAACTGTAGCTACAATGGCAATCGTATGACAACATATAAATATCAAATCAATATGTTGTATACCTTAAATTTACACACGTAAAAAAAGACAGTGAAAACATTCTCTTTATTCCTTTAAGATTCCTGCAGTTCTGTAACTTTGATTTTGTCACTTTCTGTAACTCAATGACTTGGGATCCTCTGCTGTAAAGTGAGATATACAAATATCTTATAACAGACACAATTTTATAGGATAATTTTTAGGATTAAATTGGATATTAATCAAGGGTCTTATCATGAGGTCTTGCACCTAGAGTGTAATAATTATCATTACTGTTAGTTGGTGATACATTTAGTTAATGATTTATTGTTTGCATTAATTTAATTACTATTAGTAACAAAATCAAATAAGAAAACAAATTTTATAGGAAACCCAGTAGGAACTGTGTGATTATTTCAATAACAGCAGCATAAGGAGAAATTAGGGACTGGCATGTTGCTCTAAGCAGAGCCCAAGTGGAAAATGATGCAAATGGAAGGGCTGATGACGGCAGCAGGGAGGGAGCAGGCAGACAAATTCCTGGGAACTATGGGAAGGAAGAAGGAAATGTAGCACAAAGGACCCTGGGGGTTTATTGTCCCCAGAGGAGTAAAGAGGTGGTTCTAGGGTTGTGTTGCTTATAGATTGCAAAGGACAGATGACAGTGAATTTGAGAAACTTCCTAGGGAAAGCAATAACAGAATTTGGAGTTAGCTGTATATCTGAAACAAACAAACCAACAAACAAACCAACAAACCAAGTATAATAAGAAAGTACTCCCAATAAGGGAGCACCAAAACATATAAAGCAACTTCTAACAGAACTTAAGGGAGAAACTGATAAAAACACAGTTACAGTAGGGGACCTGAATACTCCATTGACAGCTATTGATACATATCCTACCAGAAGTTAAGCAGAAAATATTAGCTGTAAATGACACAGTAGATCAAATGGACATAATTGATATTTACAGAGCCTTTCAGACCAGAACACCAGACTAAACTCTCTTCTCTAGTGCATAAAAAACATCAAGGATAGACTATATGTTGGTACACAAAACTAGCCTCAACAAATTTAAATAGATTGAAATCACACGAATCATATTTTCTGACCACAATGCTTTGAAATTGGAGATCAACTGCAAGAAGAAAGGATAAATCACAAATGTGTGGAGATTAAATAGCATCCTACTAAAAGAACAACTGGGTCCAAGAATAAAGAGAAGGAAAGATCAAAATAGACACAGAAACAAATGAGAATGAAAATACATATCAAAATTACTGCTGCAGAAGCAGTTATAAGAAGGAAATTTATAATATTAATCTCAAGAAACAAGAAAAATCCCAAACAAGCAACCTAATATTACATCATAAAGAACTGGAAAAAAAACCCCAGCAATAAATGAAGCCCAAAGTCAGCAGAGGGAAGGGAGTAATAAAAATTAGAGCAGAATTAAATGAAATAAAGAAAAAAAACGACAACAGAAAAAAAATTAATGCAATAAACAGCTGGTTCTTTGAAAAGATTAATAAAATTGACAAACTCCTGGCTAGACTCACTAAGAAAAAAAAAAGAAAAGACACAATACAAATTAGAAATGAGAGAGAAGTTACAACAAACTCCACAGAAATACAAAAGATCATACAATAATATTACGAAGGACTGTATGTTACCAAATTCAATAACCTAGAAGAAATAGAAAAGTTCTTAGAAATCTATAACCTTCCTAGACTGAATTACAAACTACTGGAAAATCTAAGTTGACTGATTAATGGTAAGAAAATTGAAACAATCACCCAAAACCTCTCCAAAAACAAAAGTGCTGGACCAGATGTCTTTATCAGTGAATTCTACCTAACATTCAAAAAAGATTTAATACCTGTTCTCCTCAAACTCTTGCAAAAAATTAAAGAAGCGATAAACCTCCATAATTCACTTTATGAGGCCAACATTACCTGGATACTAAAACCTGGTAAAATAACTCACAGACAAAAACTTACAGACCAGGAGTTCCCTGGTGGTGTAGTGGCTAGGCTTTGGTGCTGTCAATGCTGCGGCCTGGGTTCAATTCCCAGCCAGGGAACTATCCACGTAAAAAAACAACAACAAACAAACAAACAAACAAAAAACAACTTACAGACCAATATTTCTGATGAATACAGATACAAAAATCCTAAACAAAATACTGGCAATCAAATACAGCAATATATTAAAAAGATTATACATCATGATCAAGTGGGGTCCATTCCAGGGGTGCAAGGATGGTTCAATAAAATTTATATGATCTTATCAACAGATGCAGAAAAAGCATTTGACAGGATACAACATCCATTTATATTTAAAACATTTAATAAAATGGGCATAGAAGAAAAGTGCCTCAATATAATAAAGGTCATATATGAGAAACCCTCAGCTAATATTATACTAAATGGTAAAAAGCTGAAAGCCTGCTCTCTAAAATGAGGAACAAGACAGGAATGCCCCGTCACCACTGTTACTCAACACAGTATTAGATGTCCTAGCCAGAGGATTCAGGAAAGAGAAAGATATAAAAGGCCTCTAAATTGGGAATGCAGAAGTCAAATTGTCACTTTTTATTGATGACACGATTCTTTATATAGAAAACCCTAAAACTCCCTCAAAAAACTATCAGAAACAACAAACAAATACAGTCAAGATGTGTTGGGAGCCATGCAGGCTGGCTTTGGGGAAGTAAAACTGAGGAATGCGCCTGATATGGCCAGTTCTTTGGGAGACTTTAAAGAAAGAAGACTATCTGAGTACTTGGAAGAATTGCCTTGGGGAACTGACTCCCTCTCATTTACTCTGACCTTCAAGTTAACTGGTAGAGAGTCAAGGGTGTGTACTGTTCACTGAGGAAAGTGGCTGATCCAGCCAGTTCCTTGGGAGACACAAAAGAAAGATAATTGGATTATGGAAGACAAGGCCCTAGGAAATCTGACCTTTGTTTGCTCTGACCTTTAGGCTATCGCTGGAGAGTTAATGATAATAGATGATCTGCTTTTGAGGAAGGAAATGCAAATTTGTTTCTGCTGTACTGCACCTATGCTGTATGTACATATTGGTGAGGAAAAATAAACTCGTGGCTTCGGTATTTACTGGAGTCCTCCCGGTAACTCTCTTCTCTGTCTCTTTTCATTAATCCTTGCGCCCCACCCCCACCCCCCCAGGCTGTTCGATTTCTTCGGCTGGTTCCGAGAAGATGCAGGATACAAAATGAATGTATAAACATCTATTGCATTCCTATATACTAGCAATGAAATTTTAGGACAAGAAATAAATAAAGACTGCAGTTTCTTTTGCAAATACACACAAAAAATAGAATGCCTAGGAATAAACTTATAAAGGATATGAAGGACCTATACACTGAAAATGATAAGATGTTATTATAAGAAATTGAAGACATTTAAAAAATGGCAAGATATTTTGTGTTCATGAATTAGAGGAATCAACATAATTTAAATGGCCATATTACCCAAAGTGATATGCAGAATTAATGCAAGCCCCATCAAAATCTCAATGGTATTTTTTCAAGAGATAGAACAAAAAACAATCTGATTTGTATAGAATCACAAAAGACCCCAAATAGCCAAAGCAATCCTGAGAAAAAAAATGAGGCTGAATCACACTCCCTAACTTCAATTTATATTAAAAAGTGATAATAATCAGAGCAGCATTGCATTGGCCGAAAAAGAGACACACAGACCAATGGAATATAATTGAGAACCCAGAAATAAACCTACATATACTTGTATATGGGCAGATAATTTTGGCAAATGAGCCAAAAATATACAATGAAGGAAAAAAAGACTCTTCAATAAATAGTGCTGAGAAAATTGAAAAGCCATGTGCAAAAGGATAAAACTAGACTGCTATCTGTCACATCTACCAAAATTAACTCAAAATGGATCAAAGACCTAATGTCAGACCTGAAACAACAAATTGCATGGAAGAAAGCATAGGTATTAAACCAACAGACTTTGGGTTCAGAGAGGATTTCATGAATTTGACCTCAAAAGCAAGGGAATTAAAGCAAAAATAAATGAATGGGACTATATCAAACTAAAAAGCTTCTGCACGGCAAAAGAAACCATTAACAAAACAAAGAGGCAACCAAACAATGGGGAAGATATTTGCAAACAATACCTTCAATAAGGGACTAACATCCAAAACATATAAAGAATTCAAACAACTCAACCACAAAAAAAGAAAAAACAATCTAATTAAAAAATGGGTAGAGTACCTGAAGAGACACATGTCCCAAGACATATAAACAGCCAACAGGTACATGAAAAAATTTTCCACTTCACTAACTATTAGGGAAATACAAAATCAAAACCACAATGAGATACTACCTCCCACCTGTCAGAGTGGCTATTGTCATTAAGACAAATAATAACAAGTGTTGGAAAGTTTGTAGAAAAAAAGAAACCCTAATTCACTGCTGGTGGGAATGTAAATTGGTACAGCCACTATGGAAAACAGTATGGAGGTTTCTCGAAAAATTAATAATAGAATTAGCATATGACTCAGCAATTCCTCTTCTGGGTATCTGCTCCCAAAATCTGAAAACATTTATCTGGAAAGATATATGTATACCCATGTTCACTGCAGCATTATCCACAGTGGCCAAAACATGGAAACCCAAGTGTCCTTCAATAGATGGATAAAGAAGTGGTACACATAAACAATGGAATATTACTCAGCCATAAAAAAGATGAAACACTGCCATTTGTGACAGCATGGACAGATCTTGACGTTCTCGTGCTAAGTGAAATGAGTCAGACAGAAGAAGTTGAGAACCAAATGATTTCTCTCACATGAAATATAAAACTGAAAGCAAAAAATGAAAAAGACAAACAAACAAAAACTCATAGACATAGACAATTTAGTGTTTAGCAGAGGGTAATGGGGGGAGAGGAAAGTGATAGAAAAGGACAAAGAGGGTCAAATATTTGGTGATAGGAGGAGAACTGACTCTGGGTGATGATCACACGATCCAATAGATAAATGATGTGTTATAGAATTGTACACTTGAAACTTATATAATTTACTAACCAATGTCATCCTAATACATTTAATAAAAATTAAAAATATACTGCAAAGGTTTGAAATGTAAAATTATTCTGGTCTTTCTACTACTTTCTTAAACTTTCCAATTGATCAATATACTTGCATCTCCAGGGCATATGCGTTTTTTTTCTGATTCTCTTGGTATCTGTTTCATTTTCTTCTTCCCATTCTTTTCTCCTTCCCTCTGTCCCTTTCTATTTCTAGTTCTTTTTCATTCTCATCTTTTTGACATTTTGAGTATGTTCTCAGATGGTTTCCATTGGGAGTTACTAAAGTGAGAGCCTCATTCCCTTTCTGGAGGCACTTGTAACATGAGCTCCATGGCTCCCTGTGATTAAAATAATTAACCTTTATTTGCTTCAAAGTAGTAATGAGACTGTAGGAACAACTCGAAGTAAAAAAGTGTTTTCAACCCCAAAGCCAAATAGCATGCCTGGCATATTGCTAGTGTCTAGTAAATGAATACGTTAATGATAAATGAGTAAGTCATATTTAGTTATTTTCAAAATAGCATCTACAGAAGAATGCAACACCAACTTCTTGAAAGAGAAAATATAGGTATTATGAAATGGAAGCGCTTTGTTCAGTGGAATTTCTTACAGGATATATCTCAAAAGGCCCTTTTGAGGGTGAGAAGCCAAAGGAACCTACCCGAACATGGTCTAAACCATTCCCAGAAGAGAAATGAGAAGAAAATGGAGGACAGAGGTGAGGTGAGAACTGGTAGGAGTTGAGATGGAGACAATAATATCGTGGTCTACCTATGCAAAAATTAGGTCCCCCTGTGATCTTTTAAATCTCCAGTAAAATTTCTGAGTTGATGAAATGCCCAGGTAGATGTTTTGTGGGAGAGCTAACAGGTAGAGGGTCCATTTGCATGACCCTTTGTGTATGTCAGCTAAACAATGACCAGCACCCAAACTCCTCAGAAAGAAAAGATACACATTTAAACCACAATGAGATACTGTTTTTCTATTCAGTTAACATTTAAAAGCTATTACTGCTTATTGACCTTTAGGGTACAGAAACATGAACAGTCTCATGTGCCCGAATTGGAAACCAATATTGTTATCCTTTTGGAAAATGAGTACATAAATGTATCTTCCTTTAAGTATGTAAAGTTCTTTGGCCAGAAGAATTCTACTTTTAGAAATCTACCCTAAATAAGCAATTGGAAATTAATAAAAGAGGTCTATCCACTTAAACTGTTAAAAATTTAAGCTACTTAAATGTTCAACTTTAGAAATACAAATACATTGGCTTCATTCACTGAATATTATACAGTCCTTATAAATCATGTTTACAAAAGATTTTTAACGACAAAGCACATATTATTTAAAAAATAATAAAGTACAGGTTTAATCACAAATCTAAGTTGAAACTATACCCTAACTCTGAGTTGAAATGCCAATGAAATCCAACTTTTCTTCATAGTCTTATTCTACATAGTCAAATTAGTTACTAGCTGAGTCAACTGTTTGAATCCCAAGATTGGATCTATAACCTTCCTTCCGTATATTTTGTGTGGATAGTATCATCTGTTGGATTGAGATCTTTTCATTATACTACAGAATTGTACCATTGTCAGTTCAATATTGAAAATACACTGCCAGTCTCAAAACTTCCAGAAAACTCCATGAATTTACTATTCCGAATGGTCTCTAAACAGACAACAACAAGAACAGTCACGTAACACTGGTTCTACTCAACTGCATGAGTTGGCAAATTGAAATCACCAACCTGCTTGGTCATGCCACCTGACAGGCCACTTGTCTTCCTCTAGTTCTTGGAACAGCAGAGAAACCTAAAAGTTGTCCATATATCAATCCCTCCGGACTGGATTAATGAATTACTGTAATTCATGTCTATTTGCTATGGAAATTTGAGTTGGAAAGACTCTCAGATAAGTTCCAGAATCAGAGTTAAATAGATCTTCCAAGTTTACACAGATTGTTAGTAAAAGAACCAGATAAAGAACTTGAGATGTTTTAACTCTTGGTCCAATTCTGCCTGGCTGACAGATCAATAATCTTTTTCTTCCCCATTGCCTACTCCTTCCAAATCTTGTTAGTTCCTCCTCCTCAACTTGATCTCTAAATTTGATCTGGCTACCCACTCTCTAACCTCATTTTAAACTACTTTCACCTTTGCTTACTCTGGCCGAAGAACCCCTCAAAGTCATTGCCCTTGTTCTTCCTTCTTCCTAAGGGAAAACCATCCCACAAACAAAGTAACCACATCTCACACTCCACTCCTCCCAGTTTTATTTTTCTCCATATATTTTATTACCAGCTGACTTAACACATACATTTATTCATTTCCATGTTGTCTCTCCTCCCCTCCTAAAATAAAAGGTCCATAAAAACAGAGTTTGCCAATTTTGTTTACTGCTGCATCTTCACACTTAGAAAAAAAAATGACTGGTTAGAGGAGTAGTGCAATACTTGTTAATAGTAAAATCAATACATTTTGAAAATGCCATTGATAGGTTTGAACTAATACACATCTGGGTACATAAAATTCTGTTAACTGACAGAACTTATATTTTTATTTCAGGTAATCATAGTAAAAGCATAAACATATATGCATGAAATACAAGAGCTGTCCAGAAATTATCCAGTCATATATCTGTTGTTATATTGACAATGGCTGGATTTTTTCCAGACAGCCCTCATATACATGTATATTACAGGAAATTGGTTACCTCTGTAGATGGATAAAAGGAAGTGGGATTGGGGAGGAATTTAGGTAAATCTGTAATATTTTAGTTAAAACACAAGATTTGAAACAAATGTATACAAATGTCAACATCTGATCAATCTTACAGTGGATACTGTCATTGCCAAGGTTCCCAGGCAGGGCAGGTGTCGGTGGCAGTACAATCAGTAGAAAAAACACACGCGGAGCCGACATGGGGAACCATAAACACACCAGCAAGCAAGCTACTTTATTGCGCACCCGGGACTGCATATACGGATCCAAACAAAGTGGCGTCTTGCCGCATCTGCCCAGTAGCAGTGGTTTGGGTTTTCATGGTTACAGAAGGCGGTGCATGCGCAGTACATGTCAGCCCCAGGAATCCCTCAGCCCCAGATACGGACTGATTATACCAAGGTCAGGCCTGGGCAGCGGGCCTGGCTTTAACACTTTGCAGTGGGCCTGGCTGTAGTTCTTTACAGTGAACTTGGCTTTAACCCTCTGGGGACTGACACTCCACCCCTACAGGGCCGCCGCATGGGAATTTGTCCATAATGCACATCCTTGAGCCCACAGCCCACAGAAGCAATTAGGGCACAGCGAAAGACTACCAGACTGCTAGCAATAATCACTAAGATCATTAGTATCCACTGCCAGGTGGATCCTAAGGAGTCCCAGCAAGAGGTTAATGGGTCTTCTGTTGGGGAGACAATGGCTTGTACCTCCGTGTTCATCTCAGCCAGGGCTGTCTGAATGTGCTCAGTGTGATCTGGGATACATACACAACATTCCACACGTAAAATAGCACAGGTGCCACCTTAGGAGGCTGTCAATAGATCTAAGGCCATCCGATTTTGCAACACAACTTTAAGCATTTGTGCTGTTTCATCTAATAACAGGCTTAAGGCCTGTTCAGTAGCATTCAGGGCTTGAGCTGTGTTCACTGCTAAAGCTTCTACTTGTAATTCTACATCTACGACAGCAGCTCCGGGCAGGGCCAGAGCAAAAGCGTAGAAGCACCAGGTGGCTCTATGTTGGCGATGCCAGCGGTGATACACAGCATCCCAATTAGTAGGCAATTGAGGGAGGGTCGCCAGTACTTGACCAGCAATGTAAGGGGAACCCCATGTACATCGGCCAGTCCAATTCGCAGGTAAATAAGGCCATCCATAGTGTCCACAAACCCAGAGGCATCCAGCTGGAAGGGTATCTGTGGGATGAATGCCAGCATATCTGGCCCCATTCCACCAAGTGTGAGGGGTCAGCACATGGGTAACATTCTACACAAGTGCGGGGGCACCCAACCAGCGATGCAATTAGCAGCTGAGCAGTGTTGTTCTATACACAACGGGACTTGTTCCCATAGTTCCACGTGTCCCCCCCAGCCCCACCCACTAGTCATTGCATAACCAAACAGAGGGGGTTGGTTATTATGGTCCCTGCGGAGCAAATTGTCCACTGCCCGGCGCCGTTGGTCCCATTCAGCGGTGCTGTTACATGTGGCCAGATATGTGGCCACTGGGTGCCATACGGAGGTGGGAGGCCACATTTCTTCCCACCGGGGGTCCTCAGAGGCGTTGCAGGTAGTACTCACCTCATCTTGTGGACTACGCCAAATGTCATCGCCAAGGTTCCCAGGCAGGGCAGGTGTCGGTGGTGGTACACCCAATTGAAAAAACACACGCGGAGCCGACATGGGGGACCATAAACACGCCAGCAAGCAAGCTACTTTATTGCGCACCCGGGACTGCATATACGGATCCAAACAAAGTGGCGTCTTGCCGCGTCTGCCCAGTAGCAGTGGTTTGGGTTTTCATGGTTACAGAAGGCAGTGCATGCGCAGTACATGTCAGCCCCAGGAATCCCTCAGCCCCAGACACGGACTGATTATACCAAGGTCAGGCCTGGGCGGCGGGCCTGGCTTTAACTCTTTGGGAACTGACAGATACCCAAAGATTTGTCACATTATTTTTCATACTTTTTCTATGACCTTGAAATATTTCATAATTTTGAAGAGCAGTAAACAAAAAGAAAAGCAATAAAAACTAATAGAGTAATAACATGAGTCTATATTTTACATTTTACTTTTGGTGATCAGGCAAGGAGATAAGTAATTCAATGTCTCTGGTTTTAGCATGTTTGCAAGAGTCACAATATGGTTGCAGATTACAGAAAGAAAGCTAAGTATTTTAAGCAGAATGACATTTAATAACGGGAATTAAATGCATATAAAAATCACTGGAAGGCTAAGAAGCTAGTCCTGTAGGAATGAGGCCCACAACACACTACAAAACTAGCCGGCCAAGAGAGCTGCTCTTCCTACTAAAATGAAGAGATGAGAAAGTGAGAACTCACCTGCAGGAATTACTGGCTCCACAAATGCACAGCCTTAGCTTCTGTCCAGGAATCAGAAGGTGGATATTCACCACATCCTGACTGTCAAGTCACACGTCTGGCGGTGAAGTGCTCAGAGGGTCTCACTGAGGAGACTAGGGTGGCCATTCTTCCTACCTTCTGTTTGTCAGTAGTGTGGAGATGGAGCAGCTTATATCTACATTGTCAACACCTGATGACTGTTGACAGGGGCTCCTATAATTGATCTGCAGGTAAAGTATCTGCAGAGAATCCTGAAGCTTTCCTGACTAAATGTTACAGCATGTTCCAACCTAATTGGATAAATAATATCACATTAAGTACCCTTACTGCCAAAGCATCTTGAAAAATGTGGATTTAAGCATCTCAACCTCCACCCCACTGACAAACATGGAAGAAGGCAGGAAAATGACCACCACAGTCTCCTCCACGTGAACCTCCAAGCACTTCATTGTATCTCAGAGACGAGGGACATTTTGACATTTTCTATTAGGGTCCAATCAAGAACACAGGTACAGTTTACATAAGAGGTAATATCCAAGATATTTAGAAGAAAGCACATACTCCTTCCAAATTCAAATGTCAGCAATAAGGCCAGGGGACTGCAGAACAGAGAGCAGCAGCTGGTCAGTGTTGATTGAGAGGCAGGCAAATGCAGAGTATCTGGGAAATAAAGAAACAGATTTCGTTTCCACACTCGTTAGGACATTTCATTTGGAGGTCTAGCAGCTGTGCATGGTGACAAGAAAGCTCAAAATTGTTTTCTTTTGAAACCTACAATAAGCCAAATTTATACAATTTACCTAAAAGATTTTCAACTGTTTGTCTTGGGCACTAAATTTTAATTGTCCTAAAGTCTGATTTTCTGGCTCATTTCCTTTGTCATTCATTTTCACTTGTATCTCCTTATGACATTCCTAAGTGCAGGAGAACATTATTCTGTGCTTGTCATTAAACAATGTCAGCTAATATTTCAAGTCATGGAAAAAAGAGCCAAATAAAACATGCCCCCTTCCAATTTCCTGTATGGAGAGGAAAAAGAGCATAGGCAATATTAATTTATAAAAGCACTAATAAGGTCAAGAAATCCTTCTTGAGAGAATATTAATGAGCAAATTACGTGTTATTGGATCCATGAATACAGCTAATGGCCCTAATCTCCACCTTTTCCTATGTTGATCCTCTTTGCCACATAACTTTGTGATGGCCTTTCATTCTAACGCTAGCCTCATCCGTAGGGCTTGCTTTGGTTAGTAGGAAGTTGGCAGATGGGACCAAAGTGATGCTTGAAAGATGGTTTTCAATTAGGCTTGCCTACTTTTGCACTCCCTCCCTTGTTATAAGAACATGCCAGGGCTAGACTGCTAAAAAATAAAAGATTCATGGAGCCGTGCTGGCTCCCTGAAGTTGCCCCCGTCAAGGCTATCGTCCATCAGCTGACGGCCAGACAACTTCCACACACACACAGGGATGAGCCCAGACAGTAACGATAGAGCTGTCTAGATGATGTACAGCTGATGGAGACACATGAGTGAGCCTAAGTCAAATTAGCTGAACTTTGAAACCACATGAGCTAATCAATGCATCTTCTCATATGCCACCAAATTGTTTGTGATGTAGCATTCATGTGGCAATAGCTGGCCCATCCAGTGGTGGTGAATCGATGATGATACATGAAAAAACAAGATATCTAAGTTTTATTAAAGTTTGAACCAAGTTCCTTAAACTGAATTTGGTGCAAATCCTACATGTGCTTTGAACTAAAAGCTGTAAGAGAAGGTGCAAGTTATCCAGTAGGTGAAACGTTTCCTTCTTGGATTTCAAAACCATTCTATCAATGGCTCTAATCAGAGTCACAACATTTTCCCAAAGTTCTGATGTTGATGAGAGCATCCCTTTTTGCAACTAATTTTTAACAAGTGCTTTGACTTTCTACATTATTTTAGGCACTAATATTTACTGTAATTCTTCCTAAAATGGATATAAAAGAAATTTTTAGTGTGGGAAAAATCCAAGATGTTTTACGGTATCAATTTTTGACTAAACAGAATAAAGTCTAAGCACACTGACTGGATGTGCAAGTATATCTTCTTCCATCTCACTTCTTTTTGTGTCACGCTTCTCCCTGGCTTACAAGGAACACCAAGAAATACAATTTAGTGGTATCCTGACAAAGGAGACTTCCATTTTTAGTATTTGTTCTCTTTTCTTGACTGCCATCAAAACTTATCAGTCTTATGTCTTCATGACCTTTTCTTTTTCTTTCATCTTTTTATCTTCATGACCTTTAAAGTTTGCTTGTATTAGGATTTTTCCTAAATAATACTTGAAATATTCTGAGGCATTTTTATATTAAAATTGTTTCATTCAAAAAGGATGTTTATCAAAAACCATAAAATTACAATAATATAATGGTAAAAAAAATCAGAATGAAAAGATAATAAAATAGTGAAACAATGTCAAAGTGTATTATGCATAGAAAGATAAGCCTTATAATTATTCATAATAATCCAAAGTGGGCAAGAAATTTGACAAAGTATACTAGTTGCCAAAGCAAGAGAGAAATACTATCCTTTATAAGAACAGCATGGTCCATAAAACATAAATATACTGGTTACTAGGAATAAGTAAACTTCTTAAAAATAATCTGAGGCAAAAACGCTTCTTGTACCTTTATTTGACTAAGTGACCTTATCTATATCCCCATAATAAAAGAGATTAGAGTAAGATAGTTTTCTAAAAAATTTCTGCATTAATGCCTAAGTAAAAGCAATAATATTAAGTGAAAAATGTAGTCAAATTGTACATCTTTCTCACTGTCTGATTGATCCAGAAATAAATTTGAGATTACCTAGAGAGATGAATGAATGGCTAGCCTTCAGGCAATCCTTTATAACTATAGCTTCTCATAACCTAACTCCTGTTGTACACTGGTTCAGAGACATTTTGACATTGTATTCTCACATGCTGACATAAGTTCAATTCATAAGAAAATGTGATGTCAGTCCTCTCACTGGGGAAGTAGCACTATCTACCTCTTAATTGTTTATGAACAGATGTGATCATATTCAAATTACATTTATATAAAGTGTGTAGGTAAAATAATTTTTAAAGTGATTTTATGAAATGCAATTATGTTTATAACATTTAACAGTTTGATTCTGTTGATGATGCAATTCTGTACTTAACTTGTAGGTTTAATTGCCAGTAGAGTGTTATGTATACTCCAGAAAGATCTAGGTTCCAGACCAGATTACATCCTGAAAGGTAATTCTTTATTCATAAATGGAGCAAAAAAAAAAAACTAATTCAATAGTGTGTTATAAGAACTAAATGAGTTATTACATTCTAAATGCCTCGCATACCGTAAGCATGTAGCACACAATAGTGGCTGTCATTAACACCAGCTTTGACATTATTACTGCCACCACAACTGTCATGATTGTCATCATTGCATTAAAAGATATTACATAAAGAACACAATTACTAAGTAAGGTATGTGGTAAGTTTACAAATGTATTCAGATCATCTATAATTTATCTTTTGAAATACTTTATTTCACTATAACTTTTAGCATTTATACTGTCATTTATAATAAAGAAAATTGATAGCAATTATAAGGCTGCTATCCCAAAATTATGTTAGATTAAAAAATAAAATCTATGTAGGAAAAACCAATTGAATTGTAAATTGTTAATGATTAATAGGGAAATGCCTTAGCAAGTAACGCCACCTTGAAAACATTTTATTTATGGATTTTGTGCTTTGTATTACCTAGAAAGTGAAATTGTTATATATTATTCTCTGGAGTAATGAATTTTTTTCCTAACTACTCATTCATTTATGCACTCAAACATTTCATGAGTGACAAATCTGTGTCTAACATGCACTAGGGTAAAAAGCAAGACAGACCCAGCCCTCAAGGAACTCAGATTTGTAGGGAGAGACACAACAGAGACTTGTACAACTGGCCCTAATACAAAAAGATGATTGCTATGATAAAGGCATACTGTAAGTGCTATTACTGAAAAGAGCAAAGAGAACAATTTATTATGAAGAGTTTTGGGAGGAGAAATAAAAGAATTTTTAAGATAACTTGCATAGTTTCCTCTAATAGAATGGGTGAATCCAATACCTAAATGATATTGGATATCTTTTTATACAGTATTTGTAGCTAAGTGAATGCATAAGTCTATTTCCTATCAATTAGATTTTTGCCTCCCAGGGAAGATGAAATATAATGAAATCATAGAATTTTAGATGCAGAAGTGACATTTAAAGAATATTAATCCAATATTACAATTGATTAAAAAAAAGTTTCCAGACAATTTACGACATGCCCTATTTGGGTACACGTATTTAGGAGGAAGGAGGAGAAGCCAGACTATAAACCATATCTCCTGCCTCAACTTCCAAACCAAGATCTGGTCTATAGCATGGCTCTTCTTTTTACTCTTAATGTCTGCATTTCTTTCAGAGACTAGTAAGATGCTAACCCTTAGAAGATCCTTGCAAGAAATGCTTGTAAGATCATAAATAGACTTCTTCTGGCCACTAGAACAGAATTCAGTTCAGCACCAACATTCCTTATTAAAAATGTGTGGTTGTTTTGAAACAGTTAATATAAATCCAAAAATTCATCTCTTATGCTTTCATAGTAATGTATGCACTGCCAAATCTTGTGTAAATTTCATTTTCATAAACCATGCTTGAGGAATACTGAAATTGGTTCTATTCACAAAACAGTATCAGCAAATATATTTTTCCTACGCTAAATATATCCTTGTCATTTTTATTATCTACTAGTGTGTTTATGCTTACTTATTACTAAAAAGAAAGCTTTATTTAAGTATTTCCCTATGGTTTTAGATCTACAGAGGCCATAGAGCAAATTTATCTTGTTTTCCATTCATTTATTCCCTGTCTTGCCATTACATTGGCAGTTCCATCACTACAGATTTTGCAAATCATCCCAGAACATCCATTACACTTAGCTTTCAGAAGAGAAAAAAAAGAATTGACAGAGTTGATGAATCCCACTAAAGCTTTTGTTTGCTTTTTTGTTTGTTTATAAATCTCTATTTCATGAAGAAAAAGCTTTTAAATTTATTGGGCGTGCCTGGTGAAAGCTATTATCCTGCCAACCATATCCTTAAGCTGCATTTTACTAGGCCTCTTTGTTTAAGCTGCTCGACTTGAGTAGTAAGTGTGATCCTACATACAAAGTTTCACAAGCAAATTGTTAATATTCGCAAAGGTTGTGTAACTTCATTTGTCCCTCATTAGTCATAAACTTTAGAAGCAGTCATGTTTCTATACCTTTGGATAGAAAAGAGTTACTTTTTTTATTGCTCTGTTGAAATTATTGCTAGGGTCAATATTCTATTTTCACACTCCAGAGATAAGAAATTGCACTTATTATTAAAGAAACTATAGCTTACATGATATCATTTAAAAGTCACCCAGAAACTTTATTATTTCTGAAAATCATAACTCAAAGTTAATTTTAAGAATATTTACATAAATAAGTGTAAATATTACAGATGATTTTAGGAAACTCATCATTTGGCACATTGGTTAGACAGGATTGCTGGTGTTCTAGACAGGTTACTTACTCCATATTGAATCTATTTCTGAGAACTGTAGTTCTCTGAGTACATCATTTTATCTTTATAATTTATCCTTTAGTATTTCTGCTTGCACATTTTCATTTTACAGATGTTTATATTTCGAAGTTCTCATACCAACATTATTTCAATGTGTTCAAAGAACTTTATCAATATTTTATTAAAAATTTTTATCTCAAATTACTGTAACAGAAAACTTTTTGGGGAACATTTTGTTAGAAAAACCATGAGTCCCACCCAATTATGTCTAGTTTATGTCAAAAGTAAATTAGTAGGCTTACTTAACTGGAAATTCCAAGGGAGATATAACTTAAGATATGTTTGTATTCAAGGGCACAAAGTATGTATCATCAGGTCTCTGACTTCATCCCTGGGTGGTCTTCATTCTCAGAAATGCTTTTCCTTTTGTTGTCAAATATGACCATGGCAAGCAGTAGGGTTACCAATATTTCTAGAGAAAAAAATCCTATTTTTCACATAAGTCCAGGAAAAATAAAAGGAAGTCTCACAGATGAATCTCATTGGCTCAACTGGGGTCAGAGGGCCATTCTTGAATCAATAATTGTGGCCAGGTTATAAACTGCTCTGATCAACTGGCCTTGGGCCACATTGCCCTGATTTGAAGCCAGAGGAAGAGGCAGCCACACTGAAGCCACATTAACTGAGAGTGGGTAAAGTCACAACTTCTCAAAACAAAGTAGTACAGAGCATACAAACTCACTAACTCATACAGCCTTATACAGCCACGAATGCGATCTACACCTTCAACTTTATCTCAGTGTTTGGAGATACAGATACAATGATGTGATATCCCCAAGACATTCATTAAACCTTTTGGCATACCTAACATGGAATGTATAATGACATTAAACAGCATTACTGGAAATCACTCCTTACAAGATTCTCTTGCCCCACTAACTGAATTTCAGAGCTAACATTTTCTATTACCTATCTAAAGCTAAGAAGAGCATAGAAGGAAACCTTAATCACATGAACTTTTTAAGTGTTGCCTGATGTTTTAGGTAATGGCAATACTCTCAGGAACTGAAGATATCAATTAGGAAATGAAGAAAAAAATCATATAATAGAAGACTGAGCATGGATTTTCAAGTGTCAAATGATTTTTCATTTTGAAGTCCACCTGAAATATCAACAAATACTGAAATGAACTTAATATATCCCTTTTCTCTCTTAAGGCAATTCACAGAACAGCAAACAGGATCTCAGGCAACCATATCAGTTGACCAATGAACATGCTCTATTTGCACAGAATGAAACAAGATGCGAATCTATTCAACAGTTACATATTGGATGCCTATTAAGTACTGAGTACTGGGAATACATCAGTTAATAAAACAAACAAAAAATTCCTGCCCTTAGATAGTTTATATTCTAATGGACCAAGATGTATTGAGTCTATTGTTAATTTTCACATGGGAATTTGTTCCAATTTTTTTCTCTACTATTGTATATGGGGCATCTTGGCTTATTACATGTATTAGTTAGTACTGAATGAAGTACCGTTTGAGATATGAACAGGGTTTGGTACCACCTAACTTGAAGAAGCCATGTCTTCAGCTATAATTTTACACATAAAGGCTAAACTTGGAGAAGAGTAACCCCATGTTTTCCTACCCTACCCTCTTTTTCATCAAGTTTGTAAATTAACAGTTCTGCCAAAATCATAGTTAGCTACACTAGTGTTTTTGTGTCCTGATGGTGATGGTGGAAGAAGAAAAGCTTTGATGGTTATACAAGATCAGATGATTAATTGTGCAAACTCACCCTAGAAAAAGTGCTACATGCCTCATTGCCGAGTATCACCATGGTTGCCTTCAGAGTGCTCCCCTTGGGCAGCTCTGCAAGGTTACATTTCATTTGCCAAGGTTATGACATTTTACCAAGTTTGTACAGTACTGTCAACATAAGCGCACAATGGCAAGCTTGTGAACTTAATTGTCAGATTTTGGGGACGATGACAGGTCTGATGGCTATTCCAGAAAGAGAGTTCCAAAATTGCTTTGAAGGATGGGCTAGGTGCTGGCATCAGTGCATCACTCCCCAAGGGGCGCACTTCCAAGGTGACCGTAGTGATACTCAGCAATGAGGTATGTAGCACTTTTTCTAGGATGAGTTTGTGAAATGAATTGTCAGACTGATATTTAAAATACATTAATGGTGACATTTTAATAATATACATACAGGGAGACAAGCAAGAGAGGATGTGTGTGGAGAATGGGTTGAAAGTGGATGTGGGAATATTCTAGGCAGCAGAGCAGAGAACTCTAGTGGACACCAGTAAGCTCCCCAACTTCTGAGAGGTGCCTTCTTTCTCCTTCCCCACTATCAGTGTGGTTTTTACAAGATTTATATGATCTCAAATTTGACCATAGATATTGGTTCAGAAATGGTTGCATAACCCAAGCTAAGCAAATGGGATTTTAAAATTTTGGACTAAAATATCAATTTTTCTCCTGTGGTTGAAGATATAAAACATGGGAGCAGTGTAAGACAATAAAGCCACCACAAAGAGAAGCAGTGATGGTAGGAAGCAAGGCCTAATGGTATCTCACATACCCCTGCTGCAAGTACCTTGATGAATTTCTCTTACTGTTGAAAATGGTTCAAGTTGGTTTTCTGTCTGTGACAAATGAAATGCATTAAACAATGCATGGCTAAGTGTCATTAGATGTTATGAAATGCCCTCTGACTTTGTTTTTAAGGTTTTTTAATTTTCTTTCTCCCTGTCAGTTTTACCTCTTGCTCTTGGAGCTCGTTCCTATTGAGTCAGGAAGCCAATTAACCAATTCCAATATAATCACATCTAAACTAAGCTTTCTGATTGCATCTGAAATAAGGTTTCTAATTGCATCTAAATTAAGTTGAGATGAGCTTTGTGATGGTGTGGACAGTTCTCTCTCCTAAATTACAATGCTTAAGTGGAGTCTGTGACAGGTATTTTGATAGCTTGAGGTCGCTTTGCTTCCTTCTACAGGGCAACCTTCAGGTATGGTGAGGTTTGTGAGGCTGATCAATTGTCTTGGTTTGTCTGGGACCAAGGGGGTTCTCCAAATGCAGGCTATCTGATTATACCCTGGGACTGTGCTACAATCAATACAGTCCCAGGCAACTTGGGACAAGTTGATCACACTGGTTGTAGAAGTGGAATGAAACGAGAGTGTGAGGCATCACTATATACTTGAGGAACTCATGAGTGCTGAGGCTGCACAGCTAGGTCCTCTGGGTGAAAATCCTGGCTCTGCAGTTCAAAGCGTCATGCTGGGCAAATCACTTAGCCCACTTGTAAGCCAGTTTTCTCTGTCTGTAAAATGGGGATAATAATGACACCTACTTCTTAGTTATACTGATTTCAGCATTAGGATAGTTATTATAATATATATAGCCCTGAATATAATGCCTTGTACACGGTGAGGACTCAATTTGAGCTGCTATTCTTATTACTGAGTTACTTGGTTGCCATGGGCAAATTGATGGCACGCAACTTAAAGCAAGTCTCAGTACTGACCTGCCCACAAAGCTAGAACTGACCCTATGTTCTAAAATACTCTAAATCTAAAAACCTAGATTTTAGTCTGTCCATTAATTTTATAGTGTCAAACAGCTTTCTGTATAAATTTCTTTTTCCCCAATTTTCACTATCTCATGAGAGATTATTGTATATTTAATGTATAAAATGAAGCACTTCATTGGTCCTATAAAGTTCCCCACTCTTTCTTTTCCTCATGACCAGGTCAAAAGAAAACGAAGCAAAGCAATGACAGGAGGAGGTAAAGGAAGCCATCACAGAATCATAAAATGTCAGAATGGTCATAGTCTAGTTAGAAAAGAATTTGGTATTTTCTCTGAATCTAATCCAATTGAATTTACACTGAACCTATATCCAATGGTTTTCTTTATTTATCTTTATCTTAACTAAACTCTGTTAGAAGACCATTTCATGAAACACAGCAGTTTTTAAATATTAAATAGAGTATGACAGTACATCTTTTAAGTCTAATAAAAGTAGATTTGACACACACACAAAATAATAACGTGATGCTTTTTATTTTTATTGAGGAGCCTGATGAGTCCAAATAGTAAATTCAATATTTTACCTACCTTGGATCTCATTTTTACTTTATAACATTTATGACTTAAGTATTCTTCTTATCCCCTTTATTTAAAAGAAATGTGGATGAATGTCAGCTTAGAAAATAAGTAATTTCTCAAGTAATATAACTTGTACTTGAATATGTCTTTTGTTTTATTTTGCTCAGGCTAAATTTATAATTTTCTTATTCTATAACTTATAAAACTTCGTCATGTTCTAGTTCTGTCATTCTTCTAATCTTTCAGGGTTGCCATAACTAGTGGCCCATACCTGTATATCCAGTGCCACCTAGGTTTGAGTATCAGTTCTTTTCATCGAAGTAGGGGCGGGCAGTTATGAAGCTGTTTTATGTGTGAGATAAACTCAGCTCATCTGTTTTACCACTGATTCTGTTCTGAAATTGTATTGTGGTTGTGGTAATTGATTCAGTATCCTGACTCCAAATCTAAGCCCTTGCTAGCCTCTCCGGTCTGTCTTTGACAAAGTCTGTGCTTCTCCACACCCTGCCTGACCCTTCAGGGACTAGAGTAGGGTCAGCAAACTAAGGCTAGCAGGTGAAATTTGGCTCATGACCTGTTTTTATAAATAAAGTTTTATTGGCATATGGCCATGCCATTCACTGCATTCTATAATGACAGAGTTGAGTAGTTACAAAAGACACTATATGGACCACAAAGCCTAAGTAATTTACTATGTGGGTCTCAGTGTAGAAAGTTTGTCAACCTTCGGTCAACAAGACTGCTGGATCCTTCATGTAACTTTTCATGCACTATGTCCCTGCCTACTCTGTTCTGCCTATATGAGAAGGCTTTCTGTTGGCGCTCCTCCTCACACTTCATGATTCTACCTCCATAACTGTCTCCTTGGTCTATCAACTAGTATATGCAATGTCATGGTCATCTTGTATCTGGGCCATTGTAAAGCTTCATACAGGGTCTGGCAGAAGTAACGCCTTTTTTTGTGAGCTGGTAATCTGTATCAAATCTTTTATTACAAAATCATAAGCATGTAATTCTGTAACATAACAATATTTTAACCACTTTAAAAAGAGCATTACTTCTGCCGGATCCCGTATATGAAATGATTCAATGAAGCTGTCTCATCCCTTACTATTCCACTGGTTCTAATCACCTCCACAGGAGAGTGATACCAAATGCACTGACAGCCTACAGATGGGACAGTGGCATCACAGATGGCCTAACTTAGAGAAACAGAGTCATTAATTCTTTTTTTTTCCCCTCCCAACCACAAATACCATTTCTACCATACAAGGACCGCCTGGAAAAAAATCCAGCCATAAATGCCTGTTTTTCATGACATGGCTGGGTACTTTCCAGACAGCCCTCATATATTATTTATATTAATGTTTTATAACATATTATATATGTGTTTTTATTTGCTCATTTGGAAATGGAGTTTTCGAAGGGACAACATAGAGAAATTCTTTTTCTCATCATTAGCATAGTCTAACCTTTAATTTAATTTAAGAAGTAATGAAAGAAGAATTCTGAGAAGGACTTCAACACACACCTTTGCACAGGAGGGTAGGACTTCATTAAGCAGGGAAGCGAGTAAAGGATAATTGCTGTTATACCAAATTAGAGCATTTTAAAAAATCATAGCCACAGCTGTAGAACTCCCACTGACAATGAGCTAAAATTAAAATTTCTCAGGTCCATAATTGTGGCTCCCTATTGGTGGGCGGAACTCCAGGTGTCTGGCCAACTGACTGCAGTGTGCACGACTATTCTTTGAGGCAAGGAATGTTCCCTCCTTTCTCAGTCCTAACTGAACTAGTTAGAGCAGGGCAGGCTGCTGCTGAGTCAGACAACTCCTGAGGGTTTCGGACCGAGGGAAGAACTGTACAACCAAGGTTTGGTGCTTGTGGCCAGGATGGCTCGGGGAAATCGCTATCTATTTGTAGGATAAGCAGAGGAAGGCCTGCAAATTCTTAAAGACTTTGCCTCTGTTGACTTCCTTATAAATAATACCTTCAATGGCACAGATTATAGAAAGAACAATGTTCCCACTCGAACTTAGGGAGCTCTCTATTCACTGAAAATTGAGAAAATGGGGAAGCAGCTGCTTCATAATAAAGGATTTTTATTCCACTGTCATTGCTGCCATAGAGGGCATGAACCACATTTTATTCCTGGTTTGATACGGAGTTCTCCTCCGACAACCTGAGGCTGAGAGCAGCACCTGTTGTATGTAGGTGATTTTCTCGCCTGGTAGATTCAAATTGCTGTCTTGATTCTCTGATTACCTAAAGTTGTTCTTCATCCATCTGTCATAACATATAATAAGATATTTAAAAGACTGTCTGACAATCAATGTGAAAAGCTATTTAGTTTATAGTCTAGCTTTCCAAATGGTAGTACATTGATCAGCTAGGCAGTTTAATGAATCTGCCACCCTGCATCAGCAGTTATTCTCTAAATGAAGTCATATTCCACATAAAAACCTTATTGTTATTCAGGGTGCCTCCCAGGTACAGTTGTAAGATTCGATTAAATCAATATGTTCCTCTGAGAAATAGCTCGCTGGAGGAAGCCAACGTGAAAATGCACAGGGAAGCAACAGAAGACAAATGCAGGATTTTATTTTACTAATAAAGTTTCAAGGTGTGTTCTCATATCCGTGTAATGTCTCTTTTCAAAGACTCTTCCTCTGCAGTCTAAAGTTTTATTGCCCTTAAATAATGTGTATAGGAGCTCTTTGAAAGTGAGAAGATGGGTTTCAGAGATTGTTTTCCCTGAGAGCAGCATGTCTTACATACATGATGAGGCACCTGGCCTGGAATAGTTGTAAACTGATGAAGTTACCCTCATTTATCCAATGATATTAAATATAGAACAGAGTTACCTATCTCTGTCCTTGTCTCTGCATTTAATTTATGGACTCTAAGTGGCATTCCAGTCTTGTCAGGATTATAGATAAATTAGGAAGCAGTATAGAATCTATTTCTAAGATAGACCAATTTCTGTTCAATTTCAGGCTCTCGTATTTATTATGTGTGAACTAAGCCATCACTTAATTCTTTTGTAAAAAGACTCATCACTTCTTTATTTGTTTCACAATGCTATTGTGTCTCTTACTCGTTTTTGTATCCTTGGGAGCTAGACCAATGCCTGGCACTCTAAAAATGTTTGTGGAATGAACTCAAGTGCTGTGAAACCCTGTAAGCTTCATGCTCTGGTATTGGTATTGTAAATAAGAGGCATTGCACATTCCAGCTTGTTCTCTTGTCTGCTGCCATTACTGTGAGAACATAGCTCAACCAACCTATTGATCCAAGGAGGATGAGATACACGTAGAACACTTCCAAACTGAGCCTGCAGGTGTAACCCTCTCAGCCAAGCCCAAAGTGGATTAGCTAAACCCCTACTGAACTACAAAAGCATGAGCAAAATAAATGCTTACTTTTCTGTGTCCATGAGATTTTGTAGCTATTTGTGAAGGCAGCAATAGCCAACGAATACACTATACAATTTTAATACTCAGTGATGATGTCCTGTGTAGCAACATGCTCCTAGGGAAAGAAAGGTGAAAAAAACAAACAAGACACAGACATAGTCCAACTCTCAAGAAGTTTAAAAGTTACGGTGGACAGAAACAAATACACAGGAGTACTATAATAACACCAGAAAAAGCATAAGAACTGTAGTGTGAAGTCAAAGATAGCAAAGAGGTAGTAATGTGGAGGTCAGGGAAGATTCACTCACTCACTTGACAAATATTTATATAATGCTTATGCCTATTATGTGCTGGGTACTGGGAAACAGTGGTTTGCAAAAACAGATTAAATATCTATCTTCATAGGTTTATCATCTAGTACATGCAAAGAAGAGGTGATGTTTGAGCCTTGACAAGGACTTTGTTTTCCACTGGCAAAGAGGCGAAGATGGAGGGATGACTACTCAAGCAGAAGACAACTTGTGGGTTGCAAAAATGGGTGGAGTCACCTGAGCAAGGAGGGGTAAGTGTCTTTGCTGAAATGCACAAAATATTTAGATTCTCAGAGTTCATCAATCAAAAGCCCCATTTTATATTCAGGGTATCGCCCCCAAGATGCTAATCAAGTCTTCTAAATCTCTAAATTTCTCTTTCTTCAGAAATTTACTATCATTATTCTATGTAATCTTCCACCAGATGTATTCTCTTTCTTAAATGTTAATCTAGTTTCAACAACTAAGATTTAAGTTGGTTAATTCATTCATTTATGTGATATATATATATATATATATATATATATATATATATATATATCTGCAATTACTATGTGTCAAGCACTGGCAATGTGGCAATGAACCAAACACACAAAAATCTCTGCTCTTAAGGAGCTTACATCAAAGTGCATAAGATAGTAAAGAAAAAAAGAAGGTTGATGAATAAATTTCATAATATGTTAGAAGCTGATAGGTATGATAGAGAAAAATAAAGAAGCACTTAGGAATAGGAAATTCTGATGGGATAAAACAGAGTGATTATAAAAACTCTCATTAAAATCTTGGCATTTTCTGAAGAAATTAAGGGAGCAGGTCAGAAGGCTATCTGGAAAAAAAGAAACATGCAAGGCAGAGAGGACAAGTGTGAAGAGATGAAATTATAGTGAATTGTTCAAGGACCAGTTATGATGCCAGCGTGGCTGGTGCCAAGTGAGGGAAAAATAAGTTACGAAAGCAAGATGATATATTTTGCCCCCACTGTAATATTTTTTGTCACATTAGACTTATCTGGATATACCTGGTCCTGTGTAGTCACATGCTGTCTCCCTCCATCATTCTTGACCTTGTATACACAGAAGGTTATGTTTTTCACCCAGTGCACGTCGAAATGAGTGTTCAGACATTTGGTTCAAACAGCATGCTGTTATTGAATTCTTAACAATGGAAAACGTTCCTCCAAATGAAATTCACAGACAAATGCAAGCTGTTTGTGGTGGCCAGTGTGTTGACATGAGGACTGTAAGATGCTGGGTAGATGGTTCATCTGTGATGAAGAGGTGAAGAATGCAGTGAGGAAATGTTTTCAAAAACAAAACACTGATTTTTTAAAGGACAGATTTCAAAACCAAGTGCCACATTGGCTGGAGTGTATTGAAGTGTGTGGTGATTTTGTAGAAAAATAATTATGCATCTTTGAAAATGAATAATGTAGGTATATTTCATTAAAACATCTTTTCCCATTCATTTTCTACTTAAGTGGAAGCAAAATTTATCAGCCGCTCTTGTTTTATGTCAGCATGAACATGAGTTACATTTTATGGGCACTGTATGGACCTGGGTCTTTACTCTAAGTTAGAAGGGAAACCACTGGAGGTTTTTGGCTAGGGAAGTTCATGATTGGACTTACATTTTAATAGGTTTCTGTGTTGGTGATAGACTAAAGATGGAAAAACACAGTTTCAAGGCTATAATTTAAGTGACAAATGAAGTTGGCTTAGACCAGGGTAGTAGCAACAAAGGAGGTAAGAAATGGTTAGTGCTGAGTGTATTCTGAGGGTAATCAATAGAATGTACTCAATAACTGAATGGATGGTGTAAGAAGGTAGGAGTCAAGGATCAGTTTACTGTTTCTGGCCCTAGTAGCTAGAAATACAGAATTGCCAATTACTGGGATAAAAAAGACTACTTTCACAAAGAATATCAGAAATTTAAATTTAGACATATTATATCTGACATACTTATTTCTGTATGGGGGTGTAAAGTCATCAATCAAAGTTATTAGACTAGAATTTAGGGAAGAGACCTGGGCTATAGACATAAATTTGGGAGTGACTGGCATATTTGTAGAATTTAGGACCATGAAACTGGATGAGATCACCAAATATGCAACTGAAGTAGAAAAGACAAAGTGTCTTAAAACCGAGCCTTGAAAATGCCACATTTTAGAGGTTAGGGATATTAGATGTAACCAACAAAGATGACTAAAGGAGATATCCATAAACTAAAAGGAAAAACTAATAGAGTGGTGTCCCAAAAGCCAGGAGGAATCATGCAATGATGAGTTGGATCAAATGGGACACTGGCATCAGTAGAAGTGACAGGTAAGACAGAGAAAAATAAAGCAACACCTAGAAATAGGAAGTTCTGAAGAGGTATGATGCTTTTACAATGAGGTAATAACATGTTTATAAGTTGATAGGAAGTGGTAAAAGAGGAAAACGTATGCAGGAGAGGCACATGATAAGTGCCAGAGCTGTGTCCTTGAGTAGGCATGAAGAGATGGGACCTAGAGAACTGGCACCTGTTGCCTATATTTTTATGGCCTGGCAGAAGGCTAACTGGAGTTCAGAATAAATGTTGACAGACTGATTTTTTCCATGGTGGGGCAGGAGGGGAAAACAAAACCAAACAAAACAAAACACAAAAACCAGGACACAATAAGGCTAAAAAAGAACTGTTTGGAAAATAATTCATTATCCATTTAATTTTACTGAAGTTACTACTTGCCAGGTATATGAACAAATATTTTCTGTATCCTTGAAAAGCAGAGTTTTAAAACCTCAACATATTTTCCTGGTATCAAGACACAAATTCTCCTATGGAACATAATGTAATTCTAATAAAAATGATGCATTTCTCTGGCTAGTTATTCATCATACTATAAATATCTAAAGCTAATCACCATTATGTTGAGGACTGTTATACAAGTTCATGAATATTAATTACTAATTAGTACGCATCTGGATTTCAGTGCACGTGAAACCTGCACATAAGAGGATAAAATGAAAATGTATATCAGAAACAGAATTATTGTTTTATTACTGAATTTGATCAACTTCTAGCCCCACTATGATCCCTACACCTCAAATGCAGATGTTTTTCACTTTATTCTTACCTGAATGATCATGTTAAATTAAAAAGAATCATTATTTAATGATTAAAATTACTAACTAAAATTGCAATATTTGCCAGGGTAAATATTCACCCAAAAATATTTTCTTCTATGGCTGTTTTGGCATCTGGAAACATCTGGTTTTCCTTTCAATGCCTCAACATCATAGAAGTCCTCTGGGCCTACTCTAATGGGATTTATACAAACCTTTCAAGAGAAAAAGCAATACTAAAAATTTCTTCCAGGTCAAAAGTACTTTATAGCTTTTAGAGTGTTCTTAAATTATGTCCTCTCAGTTGACTGGATTTGCATATCTCTGCTGGGTCTTAGGAGCCAGCCAGAGAGGGTGTGAGAGCAGCTGCTAGAGTAGGAATCAAAGGTTACCGAGAGTGCTTGCTGGGGAATCGTGGGGAGGCGGTGGGAAGTCACAGGTTGTAGGATGGTTATTGTGGTTTATTAAGGCAGCAGCTCTGCCAGAGGAAGTTAGTGGGTGGGTTGCTGATGTAAGATGCCATAGCCAAAGGGGTTTTTGGAAAGGGGGAACCAGTGCTGGACCCAGGGAGGAGGAGGTCGTGAAGAAAAATCTAGATTCAGACTCTTCTGGCAGAGTTTTACAAGTGGAAGAGTCCTAGAGCTGGTCTTAGAAGTTGGTTCTGACAAGCATGATAAGAGGCGATTCCTTTATCTTACAAGGAAGCTCAAAGATACTAAACCAAGAGTTTACCATGTTGTTACTAAGATGTAACTAACAACAAATACCACTTTGTCTCCTGCAATGTCCTGCCTGACATTTGGAGATAATTCTATGGTATGTTTTATTATCATTTTGAATTTTGAAAATATTAAGCAAATGTTTTTGGGTTTTTTTGGATATTGATTAAAAGCAGTCAAACTGATTTTATTTTTACTTAATTCAGTTTTTTCTCTGTAAAGAAGAATGCGGTCAGAAATAAGTAGTTAAATGATGTCTGTATAGCTATTCTGTAATTTTAAAATTATTTAAATTTTAAATAAATTTTAAATAAATAAATTTTATGATGTCAGGTTTTTTTTTCAAGTGTAAAGGAAGAACACTAGCATTTTGATTGCCCATCATTACTCAAATAAAGTACTATTTTTTTCAATGTAATATTTGGAGTGCTTGCAGATCTATATTCTCTCTTTCTCTCTCTCTCTCTCTCTCTCTCTCTCTCTCTGTGTGTGTGTGTGTGTGTGATAAATGAGATTTTTAAGAATGATCTTGGACCCAAACCATCTTGGATATACACTTCAAAAATGTGGTTATTTTGCTACATGACTGCAATGAGAAATGAAATGAATTTGACTTAGAACTGGATTGGCTTCCCAATTGTACCACTTTCTGGACATATTTGGTCATATCTGAACTTTCATTTATTCATCTATTAAGGAGTATAATAATAGTTTGCTGGCAGTATGCGTGTGATCTTTAAATTATAATGGTTATAAAATTCTTAGCCTGGGAACAGACACCGAGATACTCAAGAACATGTGTTTACTTCAAGCATCATTAGGTCACAAATATACCTTTTTCTGCAAATAATCCCTATTGTTGTAACAGATCAAGTCAAGTTTTCAGAGGCTCTCCACCAATTGCATCTTAATTGACGTAATGAATACATGTTCTCCATTTGGTTCAAGTAAAACCCCTAATGTCTTGACCTCCAACATCTCAAATGGAACAAAAGCTACCACCACAATGCTTTCCCACTTTCTCCCAGAAAAACAAAAGCAAAACAAAACAAAAAACATGCTCAAGTTATAAAAGTATTTCTCAGTATTAGTCAACTTCCTGTGAAAATCTTTCAAAAGAAAACCTAGCAGATTGCAATTGCTTAAACTCACTTAGCAACTCCAACACCTTTTTTGTAACTAAAAAGTTTTCATATTTCTGTTTTTCATCTTCTTAGCTATTTTCACTCAGGGAACGTTCTGCTTCATCCCATAGGAGCTAATTTTGAGTCAGGTTTCTTCTAATGTGCAATTTTGTATTCCTCTTAGCAGTTAGTAAATGTCCTTCCTAAGATGAACATTTAATAAACAGTTTGCTTAAATGTCATTACTTGGTGATTTCCAAGTTTATATGAAGATAAGAATCACCTACTGTCCTAGGTCTCCAACCCAATCTGATAAATCCAGAGACGAGAGCACACTACATGGTTCTTCTCTTATAGGTTTCAGGAGCTCTAATTCATTATGGAAAGCACAGCTAAGCTGCATCCACCAACTGCAAGAGAGCTGGGTAGTTGCAGAAAGAGGAATAAAATTTCTGAGTTGCAGAAAGAAAGAAGTGAGAGAGAATACAAGCTCTGATCAATTTGTGTGTTTGGGGATATGACAGGAAGTTGCAAATACTAATGCTTAAAACGTTTGATGATCTTTATTTGCTATGAGAGAGGGAGGTGCAGCTGTCTGCTGAGGAAAGAAGCAGGAGTACCATCAGGGTATAGAGGAGCATGCTGAAACCTGGATATACCTGAGGAGAATGAGAGAGGGGATGGGTAAGAAATACGGAGAGGAGTGCAAAGTGACAACTGAGTACTGTTCTGACATGGGAACCCAAGATCTTCTGGAGATTATGATAAATGTATCCTTAGATAGTGGTTGTGGGGGCTCCGATAACCTAACGCGGGTGGTAGGCAGCGTCTAATATCACTGCCAATGACCTGGGCCTCCTGTTGAATTATTCCCCTGTGTAATTAGTCCTCTCCCCTTGTTTGTGAGCTGGACTTACTGATTCATTTCTCATGAATACAATATGTCAAAAGTAATGAGATATCACTTTCAAGATTAGATTATGAAAGGACTATAGCTTTCAACTTGAGTCTTTCTTAGACTCACTTTTGGGGTTCTCACCTGGAGGAAACCAGCTGCCAAGAAAACCCTGTAAAGAAGCTGCATGAGAGAGTTTGACAAGGATCATCTGAAGCTGGCCAGTGGGCACATGAATGAACTTACAGGTTCACCTTTTGACTCATGTCTGCAATGTCTTCATGGTGGCGAAAAGTGTCCTGAGATGACAGCAGGTCTGAGTGACAGTCTGGCTGCAACCACATGGCAGGTCTTGAGCCAGAGTCACCCAACTGAGCTGCACCCGGATTTCTTACACACAGACACCATGAAACAGTGGAAGTATGCTGTCCTAAGTCACTAAATTTTGAAGTCATCTGTTACACAGCAGTAGGTAACTAATACAACAGGTATATAGGGAATTAGGCAAAACAAAGAACTGGCTGAAAATTAAACCTTAACAATACTGAATAATTTTCCATAATTATAATTCTATTTCCTTGTTTTTTTAAAACATTTATATGGTTGAATGGCATTATTTTCTATGGCGCATCAAATGAATAATTTATTTTTTTAATTTATAAGGCAGGTGATACACTATTCTCTTGATTTTTTGAAATCTCGGCCTTATGTGTCTGCTTTACATCATGTTCAGGTACCTAAGAAAGCAAACTTTCAGACATAAAAGCAGAAGAGGAAGGAAACAACTCATTTTTTATAGTGATATGTTCTAAATCTTTAATCCCTTATCCATGACCTAAGACAATGCAGCATTTAGTAATCACCATAATTATACACATAAATATTTACAATATATAGACTTATAAATTTGTACTATTCAGATTATCTCAAATTTCCAAGTATCTAACATAAAAATATTTTCTACTTTGTGTTTTAGCCAACCAGTTAATTAATTTATTTCAAAACTTGTTTTTGTATGTACAGCAATGTTTATAACAATAACATCTACAGAAGAGACATGCCATATTTTCTATATGTTATGGACAATGAAATTAATTATACTGGAAATTTAAAGCTTATAGGTGAAATAAAATTCAAGAATGATAAGATATTTTTATAGATATAGCTCCTCAATCTATTACCTTTTTGATTTAGATAACGTTGTTCTCTAAAGGCTGTCTGATTATTATTAGTACATTCTCATCCACTACATCAGAAATACCAATTAGATTGGCTGGATGAATGAGCAGTTTTCATAGAATTATAAATATTTATCCTCTAGCTCTTTATATTACCATAATGCATTTACTTACACATGCCATGTGTAAGTAAGATCCTTGACACTTGATTTATGAAATGATCAACACAGACTTTACAGGCTATCTTGTAATAAGAGCACACACACATTGTTTTGTATTCAAGTAATTCCTCTCGGTACAAAATAATATAGGGAAATACATGTTCATAATAGAGAATGTGAAAAATGTGTTTTTAAAAATTAAACAGCTAATTGTGTAAGTTCCTAGCACTCTGAACAGCAGCAGTTTATTTTCTGTATAGTAATAGCAAAAAAAAAAAAAAAAGCAGCAATTTCAGCATATTAGAACCTCAGCCCTTTGAGCAATCAGGTGAAACAAAAAGATATAAACTTGTATTTAGAGTATGCTTTGATTAATCAGTTAAACATAGTAAAAATAAAACAGGATGCTTAATAATTTTTTGTGAAAACTATTAACATGTGGGACAACCCCCTATTCTAATTATATGAGTACACGAGTCTTCTAGATGACTGAAGTTGGTATGTTCGGTTTTATCAAATATCTATTTTAAATACATCATTATAATTTTAGTTTAAGTTAGGCTTGCTCTACTCTGTCGAATTGTAAGACAGCATACTAAGTCTTGAATATAGTTTCAAAAGATGTTTGATATTGGAATCACATCATTATTGTTGTAACATTTCAGAATTTTAGATCTTCGTCAATTAATTCATCAGATAACTTTAACTAGATCAACTGACTCTTGCATCATTTCAGGTGATTTTAGTTTAGAAGGCAGAGATAATTCATAATCATACCCCCATGTGTACACACATGCACACACATCCCCATACCTATACTGTAAACACACGAGCCACATATACACAAACTGCACATCCCACATGTAAAGCAGGAGCAGATGCCTGATATACCCACACAGATTACTTGGGAGCCCGTGGCCGAGGACAGCTGTAGGGTGACTATGTCGAATTACAGAAGCTCAGATCATGCCAGGACGACTCTATGATGGAAGAACTTAGAGTACTCATCTGTTCACTGCTGCTTAAAGAAATGTTATTAGATATGTGGCAATTCATTTCTTTGAAATAAATTCAAGGCCAATCCTTGGGCAGGGAAGAGAATAATAGTCTATCAGCAGTCCAGCTTTCAGGATTCTGTAAAATCTCCCCTCAGTTACTCTCTTTATGGAACTAACATCATCTAAATAAATTTAGAGGGTTAGAGTACAATATTTTGTTTTTACTTCTTTACTTTTTATTTGATAGCCTTTTCAAAATTTGTGTCTAATATCAGAGAGACAGCTAAAAAATTCTTGCTGATGTTTCTCAGATACGTATCTCTAGTGTTGACCTCTAACCTAAACACAAGGTCTACATTTTTACCTACGTCCTAAAACTATCCATGTGAAGTACTATAAGAATAAGTGGTACAAAAAGGCTAAAACCAAACATTTCACCTTGTCCCCCTACTCCCACTTGTCCCACACCTGCCTCTGCTCCTACCTTGTCTATCTACAACTTTTTTCTCAATCAGTGGCAAAATCTCTGAGTCTTCATAGTCTTTGAACCTATATTTTCTTCTTCAGCTCCACTGACAATCTTTGTATATGCCTGTGAACTATTTAATCACCTCCCAAATGGTCTCCTTTCCTTACTATAAGTAGGAACTTCTTATCCTCCACATAAAAAGATCATTTGTCTCATGCATATCAGAACATGTCTCTCCTCTGCTTGGAAAAGTTTTCAGTTGTCCATCATTATTTTCAGAATAAACTAAAGTATGGCAAGCAATTCATTTTATGATCCTAACTCTCTGGCCTCCAAATGCACCTTGCCTCATAAACCCATTGTTATTTATTGCACATAATATGTATCACACACAGCACTCCATTGCCTGGTTAACGACTTCTCTCTCTTTTGGAAAACTCAGATCTCAAAGACCCAGGAGTCATTTCCACATTCCTCATTCCTGTTGTGCAAGCAGAATTACATGCATTTGTCTTCTGTGTTGTGAGAAAAATTATTTTATAGATCTTGAGGTTTTATTGCTTTTTAATTAGCCCTTTCTCCACTTATCTTAAAAACAAATAAATAATGGTAGAAATTTATTACTGCACAAAAACTGAACCATGTAAAGGACAGAAATTCAAACACCATTAAGCTTTGTGTTTGCGTGCAAGAGCTCTCATTCTTTCTTCTTTCTCCTGCTTCATCTCAGAATATTTACGTTATGTTCTGTATTGCATAACAAGCTTCTGCACTAGGTGAGGAGAATGACAACATGGTCTCACTATGTTACATTGATATTCTATTAGCACACAAGATCCAAAAAGCAAAAGCTTGTTTTTCTCTAGGTCTAATTTAAAAAAACTCTTGGAGAAGATGCATAGTGGTTTTCTTATGCCATATGCTCATCTCTGGATCTGCCACTGTGGTCAGGAATATTGGGTACAAGGATTGATGGTTTCTGACATACATCTCTCCAGTGGTGTGACTCAAGATTTAGAATGTCTTCTGTACCAGTTCCAAATAGAGAAGCTCTGGTCCTCCTAGGTTATAAACCAGGCTGTGACATTGCAATGGCATTAGGCTGTGTCACCAGAAAGTGGTTTGGGTTAGAGAGTCCTTGGTCAACAAAAGTAAGAGTCACAATTGTCTTCGAACTCTTAATTTCTAAATCAGACTAATTTAGAGTAATGGAGTCAGAATTATTTAATCAAGCTAAACATCCACCCTCACTCTTCCATTTTTCCATATAAACTATTAAATAAAACTCATATTTCCAGTAGGTCATTCAACCTACCACTGCAACAGGTTAGACTGAAATAGGTTGTGATTACCACTAATCCTATTTTCTTCTGATGCCTCCATATGACTAGCCTGAGCAAAGTGGGAATAATGATTTTTACTAAAGAAAGGGAACCCTCCACCTTCATAGATGATACTGGTTCTGACATGTAAGTGCCTTCTCACATACTGAGTTCAGTGAAATGCTATGAACCCACCTTCCTATCACTCTTGTGAAATTTTGAATATTGTCTTTTGAGAGGGACAAGACAGTCTGTCACACAATAGCATGTTTCTGTCTTTTGACAAATGACTGGTTATATTTCCTTTATTTTGTGTAAGAACTTACCTACTCAAGCCTTTAAAGGTGATGAAGGCATCAACATGGTTGACACTTTCTGGAATTTAAAGTGAGAACTACTTCTTTAATACAAGCTATGGTCGCAAAGCCAACCATTATGCTCTTCTATGTATATCTGAGTGCCAGGGAAACAGTTAAGTACTTTCAATGGTGAAAAAATCTGTCCTTCAATAATACCACTTACAAACAGAGAAATTGCATGAAGATTTGACTAGAAAAACACACACAAAAAATTGTTATTAGCTATAAAGGCTTTATCTGAAGATCTAAAACATTTATGGTAAACATATAATTGTTTATTGTTCAGTGTTTCTTGACAAGACCTAGAGGAAAAGGACCATTAAAATGGGGGTGAGTTCTCAATTATAGATAATAGAGTTGTATTTTTTCTGTTTAAAAGAATTAGAATACCTTTATATTAGTGAACTGATTCAGAAATGCAGCAATGACTTGAGGTTGAGAATTCAAAATCAGAGTAATAATACCTGCCTGGCCTTAACTCCAAATTCAATATAAAACCATCTCTCTGGTTTGCTAATCATAGTCAAATAATCTGTTGCCAGTGACACGGCCCTCTAGCTATAGTATTCTCAGAACACTCTATCTTTCTGGAGTCAGCTGCTCTATAGGGCCTGGTTTCCCCACAATGCACTGCAGCAAATCGGCCTGATAATTGTCCTATCAGGTGGAAACACTTTCTCACATTATTTGGAGGTAGGCTTCAGCTGCTTTTGAAGTTTGTCTTCACTTTGCCATGCAGTCAATAACCCAATATCCTTACTTCAACCTAGACAGTGCTATCGGAGTTGATGTATCAGGTAGCTAAGACCATTTTCAGTATGAAAGTTCCTCAAAAAATTATAAACAGATAATATAGCAATCCCATTGCTGGTTATATGTTCAAAAAAATTGAAATCAGTGTCTTAAAGAGGTATGAGCACCCCATACTCACTGCAGCATTACTCACATTAGCTAAAATGTAGAAACAAATGTCCATTAACAGATGAATAGATTAAACAATGTGGAATATTATTTAGTCTTTAAAAAGAAAGAATGCTGCAATATGTGACAAACTATATGAACCTGGGGGACATTCTGCTTAGTGAAATAAATCAGTTCCAGAAAGACAAGTACTGCGTGATTCCACTTACAGGAAGTATGTAAAGTTGTCAAAATCACAGAAATAAAAACTAGAATTGTGATTGTTAGGGACTTGGGCATGGGAGGAAGTTTCTAATCACTAGGTATAAAATTTCAGTTATGCAAGGTGAATGAGTTGTAGAGATCTGATGTACAACACTGTGTCCATAGATAACAATACTGTATTGTATCATTAAAAATATGTTAAGTGGACAGATCTCATGCTAAGTGTTCTTGACCAAAATAGAAAACATTTTAAGCTAAATAAAAATTAAAGTATTGCAAATACGAAAGTTAAGATGACAATTTAAAAGGTCTGTTTCTCTAGGATTCAGAATTACTCAGAGAATCAAGGAGGAGCTGAAGTGTTTGAGAAAATATGTTTTATTGTTACTATTAAAACAGAAGCAATGGAAGAACACAAGTACAATGAAGGAAGACAGGCTAATGAAGCTGGAAGAAGAGAAGTTCCCTTAGAAAAAAATGTTGACATAGAGAAAGGAAAAGAACGTGAAGTGGAAAATGAGAACTTGAACATCTATACACACAAAAAACAAACAAAAAAGAAGTTGTGCCATATTTCTGTATATGTCTTGAATTGATTTAGGACTGCTTGGATGAAAAGAGAGTTATAATTTATTGGACAGTCCTACCCTCTCATATTTAAGTATTTGTTTTAGCCTACAAGATATTTTTACAAATGCAGACATCCTCCAAGTTTCTACACAAAATCCTTAACATCAAATGCAAGGCCTTCTCCAACCTGGATCTAGCCTGTTCTTCTAATCATATCTCCTCATTTGTTCACACATTCATTTATTCAATAGTATTTATTTGAAACCTACCAGTTGCCAGGTATTATGTTATTACATGGGACACAATATTAATAAGTCATATGCAGTCTCCTGCAACATGGATTTACTATGTTAATAGAAAATTATGTTAATATCACAATTTCCAAAGTTGATTTTTAGTTGGGATTTTAAGAGTAAGGGAGACATACCATGGCTCTTTGACCATATAACAAAGGGGTTTCACCAAGTCTTCAGTGTAGAGAAGTGCTCCCTGAGTAGGCTGACCAGACGTCCTATTTTAAATGGGACAGAAAACAACGCTACTGTCCCGTTTCAAACGGTACATGAGGTCAGCCTAGTCTCACTGGGTTAAATTCAAGGTTATAGTAGGTTGATTGTACACATCATATTAAAAGCAACAATACTGTTGTCTTCTGTCCTGTTTAAAATGGAACATCTGCTCAGCCTATCCCTGAGAAAACGGGGGTTAGACTTAGCTCTAAAGATGAGTGGTATCTTTCCAGCTAGGAAAGATAGGGAGATAGAGGTTTTCAAGGTAGAGAGGACAAGATTATTTCAAGCAAAAGGCAAAAGCATGTGAGAAGGTCTTAAGATAGTCAGGAGCAGGCACCAGCCTCTTGAAGATGTAAAATGTGCTTACTGTTGTGTAGTTAGAGCCTAAGAGAATCCTCAGGACTGCCAAGTCAGGACTAACATGAACAAGAAGAAGCTGAATCATTATAGCTATGTAGAGCCCAGTGAAAAATGAAGATTAGCTGTGAGATCATGTGGGTTCTGGAGAAGAGGGAGTCGACACATGCAGTGGTTTAAAGCAGGTTATGGAGCTCCTATTGTCAGTGGAAAGAAGAGGTGAGGCTGCCACGTTTTTGTTTGTTTGTTTGTTTTGTTTTGTTTTGTTTTGGTGGTTCCCTGGGTGGGAATTGAACCCAGGCCACAGCGTTGAGAGCACTGAAGCCTAGCCGCTACACCACCAGGGAACCCCAAGGCTGCAAGTTTTGACAGCACCCTGGTTGTATAGATTGGAGGGCATTTTAAGGCTCATGTCTTCACTGAGAGCAACTGCAAACCGTCTAAGGTAGGGAAGGGCAGGATCATACTTGAATGCTTAAAAAGATCAGCGTGGCTACAAATGAAGAATGGTGGCCGGAGACAAATGTGGATGAGGAAAGAACATGTGGGGAATGTTGATCTCATTCACCATTCCTTGAATGTGCCTTTGTCGACCCATTTTTCTGTCGCAGAGCATCAAAATTCCATGTCCATTGCCCAACCAAAAAGCTGCTCCTTCACAAATCTAATCATCAGCTTTAATCTGAGATGACTCTGCAAGATCATCTTCTCTAGGAATTAATTCCTCTTACTTTCACTCAATCTATTTATAATGAGAACATTTTTGTTGTTGTTTTATTTTTTTAATTTTTAATTCCCATCTCTCACCCTTCTGGCAACTATCAGCTTATTCTCTGTGTCTATGGGTCTGTTTATACTGTGTTCTCTTGATTCATTTGTTTTTTTGGAAATGTTACACTTAGAACACGTTTGTACAACTTTGCCACACTTCAGGCAGTTTATCTGAATTCTGTTTTAGCTGTAAGAATTTTTGTCAGGCTTAATATTTTTGAGGACATTTATTATATCTTAATAATTGATTAAGTCCCTTTGTTATCTGACCTCAGAGCAGTTGTATACCTGTGTATGCTTCTATCATCTAGGCTAGTGTCTTACAAAGAGTAGGTGGTAATATTTTTTATTAGTTGTAACCATCTATCACACAAAGATCCTTAATGCACGATTTTGAAAGAGGTTGGGGCACTTAACAAAAAAATTCAGGTTGGGGAGTTCAGCAGAGAACCAAAACTGACGTTCACAAGGTGGTTCCATTACTCCCTTGCTGGGCTGCCAGGATCACCTGATCCACACAGTCAGGCCAGGATCACCTGATCCACACAGTCAGGCATAGATTTCTTCATTTAGCGTTTACATCTCTGATTTAGAAATAAATGCAACATTTTAAATGTTTTACTGCCAGGGTTCATAAACACTGTGTGTATGGCTGACGGATGTGATTAATAAAATCCATTAGGAGAAAAAGACTATAAATAATTGCTTTGCAAAATGAAAAATGCTAATTGCTGGAGACAATCAACACAAGTCGTTGTGCTTGGATAGGCAGCAACAAACTATGTAATTGCTCGGTGCTCTCCCTTAGTGTTTTTACTGGGGTGACAACCAGGGATTTCTTGTTAGGCTGCAGTTTTATTTGTATCTACACCTGCTGCTTTTGAATATGATAATTAAATAGTTCCATTTGCAATTCCACACCTTTTAAAAACCATCATCACTCTGCTTAGTTAAAAAGAACAAAAGTGATAACTTGCCATGTATCTGTTTTAGGTTGTACTATTTAGTCACTGAGTTAAATCTCTTAACTACCACAGGTAAAAAATACCTACATTCCTTTAACTACCTCTCAGAAGGACAGCCTCTTTTGGTACTTGTGTCTTTTTCTCCAAACTAATGTATCTGACACCAAACATGGGTTTCACATTTCCAAGGAAAGTACACCATCTCTCTAGGTTTGTTGACATGTTTCCAATCCTGTGGGTGTCTCCCAGGCAACAGAATTTTAGGAGAACTAAACATAGTATATGAGAAACAGATGGAAATCGAGATGTTGATCAAGTGAACAGTGCAAGCAGCAACCAGAAAAATGACAGGCCTCATACAGATGCACTGTAACTCAATGATACTGCCACAATCAAGGAGTGAAAGTGACAGCTGATGTGGTTGCCTGTGGTGGGCAGAGCTGGCAGTCAGCTGTGGGGTTCACTGGCTTGACAGATGTGGTAGGCAGAATAATGCGCCCCCTCCCAGCCCCCAAATAGGGCACATCCTAACATAACTTGTAAATATGTCGAATGACATGAAAAAGGAGACATTAAGGCTACTAATCAACTGTCTTTAAAATTAATTATCCTGGATTATCTAGTTGGGCCCAATGTTCATAAGGGTCCTTAAAATGAACAGGGAGGCAGAAGAGTTAAGAGAGAGCTGAACTACAGAGAACTGCAAGATTACTGGCTTTAGAGATGAAGGAAGGGATCCAAGAGCTCAGGGAGGCTGGTGGCCTCTTAGAAGCTGGGAGAGGAAACAAAAGGAATTCTCCTCTGGGACCTCCAGAAAGAAATGCAGTCTTGTCAGCACTGTAATTTTAGCCCAGTCAGACCCAATTAGGGCTTCTGACCTCCAGCATTTTGTGTTGTTTCAAACCACTAAGTGCATGGTAATTCACTAGGGTGGCAACAGGGAACTAATGCAATGGGCATTGCTACCTTTACTTCTCTGTTATGGGGCTTGGAGCCTCAGGGCGGAAATAAGCAGTGGGAAGATGGGTCACTGTATCTGTGCAGAGCCAGGTGGGGAAACAGAACTAGATGAAGAGGTCCAGTAGTTTCTAACCAAGGGGAGGCAACTGCGTGTAGTAGTTCCCGCGTCTCACAGAGGACAGGAGTGATCCCCTTGCACAGGATCTTTATAGAATCAACATTCCTCCCTCTCCACAATCCTCTCAAGAGGCAGGGTGAGGCCAGTACCATGTTGAGATATCTGGATGGAAGGAACCTAACACTTGTGAGTAAGGCTGAAGGACATTCCTCATTACTCTCCCCTCCTACCCATCCCCTTTCTGTATGCCAGACACCGCCAACAGCTGGGGGGCTGTGATATTCCTGCAATTCCTCTGTGTCACAGATGAGTCTGTGTCCTGAGGATTGAGGCAGGTCATCCTGGCACAAGGTAGAAAATGAAGGTGTCCACAGTTAAGCACAGCCTGCAGCTGTGAGCCGTGAAAGGGAGAAACGCCACCATCTCACATGTCTCCAGGTAGGAATCTGACTTGGACAAATTCTCTTTACATTCCGGGGCAAAGCCAGACTACATACCTCACTCAGAATTCCTCCAGTAAGATACATTATATCTGGAAGATTTTCCAAGTTATGGCAAGTCCTGTTATGAAGGGAAAAGTGGATCGGTTATGCTGTGATAAGAGGCGTGACAGTAGCAGTACCCTGTATTCATGTAAACAACGCAAGTCTGTTAGCTACAGTAAGGGGGACAGGAAGACGTGGTCTGAGAAAGAGGTGGACATGAACATGAAAGGTGTGGGTTACAGCCATCTACAGTTAGGACACAAACAAGTGTCTGACATTGGACATCGGGGTGTGTGGAAGTCCAAAGCAAAGCAGATCTTGTACACACACACACACACACACACACACACACACACAGAGGGGCGGGGTGGGGAGAGAGAAATGATATTATGGTAACATTGTTGTGAATGTGTCTGTACCAATTAAGGTTGTTAATTGTGGGAAATGGTAAAATTGAGGATTTGGGCTAGGTTTATATACCAGATCTAGGCTTACATACTGGACTACAAAAATTTTATTTATATAGCAGTAAATATTTTAAATAGTTAAAAATAGACAGTCGAGATGCTATGCATGAGGGGTTAAAATGAGAGTTGTTGTTTAGTTTTTGTAAAATCATTCGCCAGTCATGTCTTGAGACCAGGAGAGAGTTGAATCAAATCCTGTGTGGCCCATCTCCTCTCCAAATTATGAGTTCCCCAGGGGAACTATACACCTAAGGTACATAAAGAACAGTAAATCCACCCCTTATTATTAGCTGAGTTTCTTGTAATCTTTCCATGAAAGATTGCTGGGAAAGCTTGATGTGATTACCAATTCAATTTTGAGACCTTGGCCAAAAGTTGTATCACAGAATCTCAGCATTCTCTGGTCAGCCAGATGGTGTATGTAGGCCTATAAAGAACGAAGCTTAGTCTGAAAAAGTGTGTGGCCAGGCCCCAGAAGGGCCTGGCTCTAGGTCAGCTTAAATCCAATACGTGGCAGAAAGGCTAAGCAAACGCAGGCAGATTCGGACACAGGACAAATTACCACAACAGTTCCACGTAGCTACGAAGCAGGGGCTAAATTCTGTATTGCCACCTAACCCATTACACGCTCCTGTGAACAGCCCAGAAGAGGGTGGGCAGCAGCAAGGGGCAGCGGGGCACTTGCTTTCAGAAGACAGGGTGGCCGGCGCGGAATGCCTGCGTGGGGGTCATCCTGGCCTAGCACCAACGCACATGGTCTGTTAGGAGACGCCCGGCAGCTGTACTGAGCAGCCCCTCTCCAAACCCGGTGTTTAAAGATGGGGTTTTCCTTGTTCCTCACGTGAACTCCACGTGGAAGTCAGAGCCCCACACTTCCGCAGCTCATGGTTCAGCTCCCAGCCGTGGAGCTGTCTGGTTCCAGCCGGCAGAGGAGAAGGAGCCAGGCCGGCGGGCTTACTTCCGACACGTTTTGGCCTTAAAGTGGCTCCAGGTCACCTCCCACTTTGTACTCTCTGGATGAAAATATCACCAGAAAACACTGTCCCTGGGTGGGTAGCCCCTTCCCGGCGACAGTTTTACACTACGCGAGGAGAAACAAAGTTTCGGTAGCCGGTCCAAGGCCAAGGGGCATCAGCAAGCCAATGAGAGGCACTTTCTGCCGATAATTTCTCGCCTCTGAGTCCGAGACCTCGTTCTGAGTTCGCTGGCTCCTTCTGATCGCTAGTGCCATCTTAAGCCACTTTCTTGAATTTACAAGGGGCTCAAATAAGTCTGTTTTGAATTTTCCTCTTAGGCATACATAGCATCCAGCACTCTGCTCAGTACATTTCAGGTAAAAATAGTTACTGAATTAAAAACATGGAAAGACACTTCCAATCTCCTCTTTCTCTTTTCTTTCCTTCTTTTTCTTTTCTAGTCAGTCAGGGTCCCAATTAACTATCTGGATTATCATTTCAGTGACAGGAGAAAGGAAGGAATAATGAGCTCATCCTCTGATGCTCTTTCTTTCATTATCATAGAGTAGATTTAAATCTCAATCTGAAGCACAAATCTCAGACAAATTCACACCTATAGGCTCTGTGGGCATGAAGCCACATTCAATTTACGATGCAGAGGGGTGTGTGGGGGTAAAAGGAGGGCAACAACTTCTCATCTTTTGGCCCTGTTGACTGAGTGTTATAAGAGTAGAATTTTCTAGTTAGCACAGGATGCATATCCCCACGTTCTTCGCCTATGACAACCTGGTTGAGTGTAGGAGGAAGGACTCATCAATACTCACAATATTGTGGATAAATGCTCAAATCCTAAGAAAAGAATCAGATACGCTTAATATATAAATTATTGATGAAATGTAATGAGGGGAAATGGTATTTATTTTTAGACTCAGTGTATACTATTTTTAATATGCCTTTTTATTGAACTTTAAAAAAAAAAATCTCAAAATAGAAATAGTGCCCTATTTAGGCAAATGCCAGTTCTAGTATCTTCCTTCATAGATACAGAATGTGAAAGACTAATATATATTTAGCAAATGGATTACTGAAGACTTTCTCTCAATCTGGATCATATGCATATAGCAAAATGATGTACATTGCTATAAAAAGACACCAGGGAACAATCAAAATGAAGAAAGCTCTGTAATTTTGGTGTTAATGTGCAAATAACCTCATGGGCCAGATGAAACATGATGATAAGTTATTCTTATGAAGGACAGTGCTGCCTTACTTTTGGCTGTTATAACAGAATACCACAGATTGGGGGGCTTAAACAACAACCATTTATTTCTGTTGTGAAGGCTGGAAGTTTAAGATTGGGGTCTCAGCTTCCTCAGACTCTTGGAGAAAGCCCCCTTCCCCATTACGTATACTCACGTGACCTTCCTTAAAACGTGCTCGCAGAGTGGTGCTGTGTCTCTCACTTTCACAATGACATGAATCCAATCATGAGGGCTCCACCCTCATCACGTCATCTAACACCAAGTAACTCTCAAAGGTCCCATTTCCAAATCCCACCACACTGGGGACTGAGGCTTCAACAAACAAATTTGGGGGAAGGACACAAACATTTCATCTGTAACACCTGACAATCATTGAAGAAGTGCTATTCACCCTTCATGTGTCCTGGAAAAATGTTTATGCCAATCTTCCAATGAAACCTAGAAGATCTAGAAATCTCTCTCTGAATGAAAAAAAGAGATAAAAGGATAGAGACAAGTCTGAGAAATATGAATCACAGACAAGGAGAGAAAAAGTCACACAGCCCGTCAGGTTACGAATTGCATAGAAGAGTAAGATCCGAGAGGACAGGGCTAACTAGCCCCCAGGACCAGGAACTAGAGAGCGTGTTCTTGGCAAGCTGGCCCTGGTCATTTGGCTCTGGGAATTATGGTGATGGGAATGGGGAAACCACATGCTTCCGAGACTGTGGCTCCGTCACAATAAGCCATACAGGTGGCTGGCGGGGTCTAGTGGTGGAGAAGAACCCAACAACCCAACACCTTCAAAGTGCACTCTGTCCCCTTGGTGCCTCTGTTGCTCTGGGGGATAGTAAAAAAGCTACACTGACCCGACTCTCCTTTTGAAAATGTGGGTCAACTTTAAGATAAAAAGCTACTGAGAAAGGAAAGGAGGCCAGGATATATGTGAAATCGTCAACAAATTATTTTCTCGGATGTTTTCGGATAAAGGTAAAAAGAACTAACTCCCTCTCTCTGTGTCTAGTGTTGTTTACAGGAAGAGCTAAATTTAAAATAAGTTTTTATTATTAAACAAAGGCCAAACTCAAAGTGGAATCGGCTCCAATAATCAACTGTCAAAGCCGCACATTTATGGAGCAGCCGATACTAGAAACAGAGAGTTATCCCTGCTCTGTGTTAAAATCTGTGATCTGGAGGATGATGGGCAGTGGGTGGTGGGACATCAAAAGTCAGAACACAGGGAGAAGGTGATGGCCATGCTCTCGGATGCTAAAGAGGAAAATTTTAGGAATGGAAAAAAAAAAACTACCAAGTGATCAACTCCACCCTCTGCTCTAGCATCACCAGTATCTAGATAAGGACATTTTCCCTTTCCGTACAGACCCTTCTGTTTGCATTATGACATTTGGGACCTCTTCTCTGCTCTATGATTATTGTTTTATTTCCATAAAAACTTTATGTGGAGGTGACCAGTGGGTATAGGCAAAGTCACTTGACCCAGGCCCCAGACTGTCCTAGGGATTGTAGAGTTCACTTACTCATGTTGTTTCTCTCTCTCCCCCTTCCTCCCCTCCCTCTTTCCCCTTTGCCTCCTTTGAAAATGGCTAGGTACCCCCCTACAGAGAGAGCACTGTTATTTAACTCTTCTGTACTTTCATTCCCTCATCTATATGGAACCAAGAATAAGCTCTAGGTTACAGACACTATAACAACACGCTCTATAGTAATGAACTTAGTAAAGTAATTAGCGCGTAGCAAGTGATCCAAAGATGGTAGCAATAATAACAATGATGGTTATCCAAGAAAAAATGCACCAAAGCGAAAACTACTAAAATAGGGGACAAAGCTCGCACTCAACTTCACTGAAACAAAAAGCAGGAGTGGTTAAGCACCGGACTGAGCTAGTAGAATAACTAGGATTAGTACACGTTGGAGAAGTAGGAAGTCTATGTGATTAGGCCCTGGATGTTTGCTAATTGACCGAAGTTCCTTCCCTCCCACAGAGGCTGCGAGTCAGGGGCAGTATCCTTTGATGGTTGCATCGGAAAGGGGTGGCTCCCTGAGAAAAAGATATTTCTGGGTCATAAACTGGCAAGAGGCTGGAAGAAGATTTCTATCTCGAAGGGACAGAGAAAGAATTTATGATGAAAAGTTGATTAAGGTAAGTGTTCTAAGAAAAGGAAGGTTAGGGGCCTAGAGCCAGAAAGAAGCCTGTTTAAAGTGTGGTCAAGCTGACAGAACGGCAAGGCCATCTTGTTTGTGATATTCAGGATGAAGGTAAAAGTAACTGCAAATGCCCATAGGCCCTAGGTACAGTGAATTAACAGTAAAATGGTGTGTCTATCATATTTCTTTTCTTTTAGATAAACAGAGTGTAATTTGAGCACAATGACAGAGTTCCTAATGTCTTGTCATGAGCATTTGTGGAGTATTAATTACATAGGTTGAAAGCCACTCAATAAATGAGATTCTTATTCTTTTTAATTTCTAAATTTAGACATTTAATAGCACAGTTAGCCAAAGGGGATATACATAGTATGGAAATTGAGAGATAATGTATAATGCAGTGCCTGATAACCTGGGTTAAAATATTTGTACATTCAAAGATAAGTCTTTATTCACCTCTAGGTTGACATATGAATGTATTATTAGGATACCTTCAGTATTAACCCTGCTTTATATAACCTCAGGCACCTCTGAACCAACTATTCATTGTTTAAAAGGGTTGACAAGATTTAAGTCTCAAAATATTTCCTCTATGCTTTGTAAAATTCTCTTTCATGAAGTATGTTGAAGCTGAAGTTAATTCTAATTATGGGTAGGAAAGGCCATTCATTTTCAGCTACTAAACTAACAGGAATATGTAGATGAATAGGATGTGCTGACAAAAATCAGATAGAAAAATGCAAATGTCCTGGCAATTAAGCATTTAAGTCAAAGAAAAATATGCAAATGACCTAGTTTCAACACTAGGAACCTTTATTAAAATTCTGCTTCTGAATTTAGAAATCTGTTAAATATTTCTTTTAGGATTAAGATGTAAATGAGCTTTTTGTATAATTATATACATGACAAAAATTTTAAAACACACTAAACAACAGCACAATAGACATTTGGTATTGAGAGTGAGATCGTCTATGTTCATCAATCATTTCATTCTCTAGGCATGTGACCTTTGACCATTTTAAAAATCTTTCTGGACCTCAGATTTTAAAGGGTAAAGTAAGGAGAAATGGTACCTCCTCTACTATTATCACATAATTTCGTCTCAGGAGAATTGATGGAGGTGGTATTATATTTGGAAATAATTTTTGAATTTCAAAGTAGTGAAAACATTTTCTTGTACTCATTAATGGTTGAGTGCCATGTGAAACATCCTTGAACCACACGTATATTTCATCTTCATTTTACTGCAAAACTGTACTGTAGGTGAAATCTAGAGTCTATCTACATGAGATGGACTTCAACTCTAATTCAAACACAGAGGAAATTGAAGACTTCCTGTGGATGAGTGGTGAGCTGACCTTCTCAAGGTTATCTGCTTCTCTATTTCTGCCTGTGCTTGTGCTGGTCCTCCTGAATAACCTGATGAGAAATTAATGATCCTTCATTGTTTTCCACAATCAGAATGACAAAAACAAGAAAACATGCACACAAAAACATTTAAATAGATTGTACAGATTTTGAGTCCCACTGTTTAAATAGTATATGAATGACAAAAACAAGAAAACATGTATACAAAAACATTTTAAATAGATTTTACAGAAGGTTTTGAGTCCCACAATACGAAGAAATGAATATACAATTTCTAACTTTTACTTTTATAGGGAAGCTTGCATTTTCTTTCTATTGCTTTGGGTCAAGTTGATGCAGAAGCCTTTAGGGTCTCACATTGTATCCTGGTGGATTATCCCCATGTTTATCAAATAGTACTTGGCTTTTCCCTCCAAAATAAGAAAACAAGCTGGTGCTAGTTGCTCCAATTAAAGAGTAGTCTCATCTTGCTACCCAAAGAAGAGTTGTCATAGTTAAAACGGTTTTGGGAAATGGAAACAAATCTCTTGTCTTTCTCTAATAAACTGTAGTGTGAGTTTAGATACTTTCAGACTGACCAGGAGTTCAGAGCTCTCTTAGTGTCCAATTCAAGATGGCTTTCTTGAGGTCAGTTCTGCATATGTATAAATTGTTCATTTCCATAATACTGCTACTTAATTCTTGGCTTTATAGAGGCCTTCCTTGGTATAGCTGGATATCTTTTTCAAGATAGTAATTTTCTAGCAGAAGCAATTGAGAAATGATTTACAAAGTTATGTGTGAGACAGGAGCTTTTTCTATCTCATTTTCTCAGGCCCAAGCTCAGCACCCAACATCAAGTAAGAATATAATAAAAATATGTCAGATGATGATAGAATGAACAAACAAAATAAGAAGTGAAATGCAGAAGCAGAAACATAGAATTTTATCAGTAGCCAAAGGCAGTGGCCCCATTTGGGGGATTTTGACCTTCATCCCTCTGCTAATATTACTTGACATTTATTTTGCAAGTATTTCTTATTTTTGTATCCACCTAATTGTCCCCACCCAGTCAATCCCTTTTTGCTCTTCTATTTTTCTTCCCTTGTTTCACCTTTTTTGCTTGTGAAGTAAACGTAAGAATCTACTGGAAGAATCAAAAAACCTCCTTGAACCCAGATGAATCATTGGATTCATCTATTAAGCAGAGCCTTACTGTTCAGTCTCAATAACCATAGACATTAATGAGGGCATGTGCTGGTACAAAAATATGCAGAAGGAACGAGAAGCATTGCTGTGTCAAAGGGAACAAGCTAGCCTACAAATGTACCCCACTCTGCCTTTAATGGAGAATTGTGCTTTACTGCAGATTCAGCATGAAAATACACCAATTCTAATAGGCTTTCATTAAAATTTTCAGCTAACATAGTCAGAATATTTGTTTTTAAAGATTCATAATGAAAACAACACAGGCAAGGCAATTAAGAATCAATGTTTTCACATCAAAGGAAAAAGGGTCCATGAAACCAGAATATCTAATAACTTAACATTCTGATTTTTTCATAGCATGAACACATGTACAATGTAATTACCAAGAAGTAAATGGGACAGTTTTGCAAAGAAACCATATATTTGGATGAGAAATTATGTATGTTAGTTTACAGGATAATGGTCTTCACAAATTATATTTTGTGATTGTTTTCTCTGGTCCAACAATTCTGTTGATGTTCGGAGATAATTCTTCTCCTCACAAGGACATTGTCAAGGTGATCAAGACTGTATCAGATCTTTTCTATAACAACTATTGATGTTGAGTTAGAGAGGCCTAGGTGTGTGTGGAATTCGTTTGCTGCTAAAGAGGAAAAGCAATATGTTATCTCTAGGTAATGGTGGGCCATTGGTGGAGAAAGGGAGATGGTGAAGTGGTTGTTATGTTGGAAAATTGAAAAGTGGATTGCAAAAGTTATAACAAAAGCATTCCATTGCTTTTTATAAACTAGGTAATCCCTGGTTATTTGGCTTGTCCCTCAGCAGTAACCAATTCCCCAGTGTCCAGGGCCACTAAAAGAAATAGTGAGAAAGTACTGGCTAATACTAAAACTCCAATGTAAGTATATTTCTGTCGCAGTTGCTTACACAAATATAAATCAAATTTCCAAATGGCAAATTAAAGAAGTGTGAAAAATGTGTCCTAGGAAGTGAAAAATTGTGTCTAGGCAATTAAGCTTTTTGCAGTTGTTAGTGGAATTTGTAGCAAATGATATCTCTGACACTTCAATTCCTTGTGGGTAAAACTGAATCTGTTATTTTTCTAACACATTTTTTCCTAAATAAAGTTAATAAGACTGATGTTAGAATTTCATTTAGATTGTGGTAGGAGTAAGTATCTGGAGTTTTTATTTAAAAGAGATCCTTATGTGCGTCAAGATGAAGATTTATAGAACTAGTTAGTAAAATTCTAAGGATAATAATTAACATTTCTATCTAATTGCCTTGTAAAATGTAATTAAATAAATTATTATTTGAATAACTAATTGTGCTCTTTTTTAATAATTGGGAGGTAGCATAATGTACTTGCTAAGAACATGATAGACAAAGTTGGGATTTGAACTTAGGTTCATGTGTCTAAGCCTGGGCATATTACATAGTCTTTCCATGCTTCAGTTCCTTCACCTGTAAAATGGAGATTAATAATAATACTGAAGCTACCTTTGAGAAGGAAAAAAGTCTAATAAATAAAACCTCCTTTCTCCATCTAATTCTACACCAATTGAGAAATAAGACAAAAGACTCAACAGAGAACCCAATTATAAGGGTAAGTGCCTAAATGGAACTGTTCCTATCTGTCCACTCAGACTAGACCTTGGAATAGGGCATCAGAGAGAAAATTATGTCTGTGAAACAATCTCACTTACAAAAATGGCTGCACCCTACTAATCCATAAAGAGACAAAAACATCAGAACTCAAATTCCCTGATCAGGTAGTCTCAAAGGTAAACTCCAAACATTTGAGTAAGTGGATTAGTAGCCGTTGCCTAATGACCAGATAATTCAGTCCACTTTCATAGATAAGACTAAGGGAGTCAAGAGGTTGAAATATTTAGTAACAATCACTCTTCATGGAAATTCCTTACTAACATCCCTTACGTTTTTATTTTCTTAGCCTGTTAGGATTAACCTTTCAGATTATGCTTATGCATGAGTATGCCTAGTACCCTGAGGAGGTTCTTACCTTCTTGAGGTCTAGTAATTAACCCCTCAATCCCCAACACTCTCCTATGGGTATTCTCCTAGGATTGCTGGTAGCAGTGTAGATTTTTGCTCCCAACACTTAGGAATGGATAAGAATAGAGCATTAATCAAATCCATCCCCATCCCAAATCACATTAAAACTATAGTTTCTATATGCAAGGAGATTAACTGAAAACATTAATGAATAATAAATTAGGTGAAGAATTGCATTAATGAATAAAATAATAAACTGCATGAAGCTTCTCCAACTATAAAATTCAGTCAGCACAGAGAAACCTGATTGAAATACAAATCCGATCCTATGATCAAATACTCAAATTGACATTAAGTCCAAAAATTAAACACCTGGATTTGGACTGGATTTCCTGCATTTTCCAAGAAAGCAAAGATGTCAAGCCTCTCCTCTCATCATTAGAACATGTTATACTCTTTGATTTAGGAAATATGATTGTGATGCCTGGAGACCCAGAAGGTGTTTGTAGCTCCATGGCCCTAGCTACACCTAATTAGCTAGGAGCTCTTTGGGACCTGGGACAGGCAGGGCCTCTTAGTCTGAGTAATTTGGGTGAGAGTAGTAGGAAAACGTTCTTCACACCTCTCCTTTCCCAGCCAGTTAGAGTAACCAAGGAGAGACACAGGAGTCAAAAAAAGGACCAAAAATGGTGTGAGGGTTAGTTCTAGTGAAGTGGGACTTGAGGGCATGGCACCACTGTCACTTCCCTTCCATTATGGCCCTGTCCCACCCAGTCAACTCATACTTGTTATAAAGTAGCATGGTGTTAAATATCAGACACTGGTAAAAAATGAAATGTGTGCATCTAGGAACTGTGGTTTGTTTTGTGTCTAACATGTTGACAATAACAATTTGAAACATTTTTTGGCATGTTTACTTGCTCTTTAGAATTTGGGCTAAAGGGGTTTCTATCTTTAAATTTCTCATTTGTTTTAAAACTGATGTTGTCTGTTCCATGAAAAACACTGAAATATTAAATATTAAAATTATAAAGTTACTTACATAAATGCTAAATATTTCATGTGATCTTATGCATCTACTAAAAAATGTTGTAAAAAAGAGAAAATTCCTATAAGACTTTTGTAAATGCCTAGAATTAAACTGCATAGTTTTTACTTGTAATGATGTTCATGGCTAAGAAAAGCATATTTCTTTATAACATGTATAGCTTGACTTCTCTAAAAAATATCACGTACACATCAATGCATCATGTTCATGCATGATACTCGACAAATGCCATATACGGGTAAAAATATATCTAAAAGCATATATCCCAAACTGTTAATAATGGTTGGTTGGGTAGATAGGATTATTATATATGTATATATTTTTCTCTTAATTTTTCTGAAATGATCTTATTACAAGAAAATAAAAACAACATAAAAATAAAATTAGAACTATTGACAGTTCTAAATATATTTTCTTATTTAATTACTTTATAATTTCAAATGTATTGTTAGACAATTATGACTATTCTATTTGTTTTTGTAATTACTTCATGATTTTTGTACTCCATGTTTTTATAATTATCTAGTACTACAGAAAAGGCAAACACAGTAAGTTTATTTATAATTTTTGTTATTATGAGATGAACAGGATATATAGATATAGATATATCAAATATATGTGTATGTAAATACTGTTAAAGGAAATTAATGATTAATTTTATAAAGCAAAAAATGTTGGTAAAAATATCTTCCTAAAAACCCTTGCTTAAAGGCAATGTGAAGTTTGCTATAGTATGAGGGTTGTCCAGAAAGTATTGAACCATATAATATGTAAAAAAGAAGTATTTATGGCTAGATTTTTTCCAGACAGCCCTCGTATATCTCAATTTCCATGATATCCTTATGTCATCAATATGAAAATGATCAGTGTCTAAGGATAATAATTTTTTAGCATTTGATTGTTTCAAGAAATTTTTAGCCGGTCATCTGCATCTACTATATTTTTTAGGGTGTGAAAGACACAGTAGAATGTGGGACATTGCACAAGATTCTTCAGCCCTCTGGATCATTCTGGACCATATTTATGTCAAATCCCCCTTGTGTGATTGACATATGCTGTCATTGGATAAACTGACTCCCTAGCAGTGTGTGTACTGACAAGTAGCAAGAGATTTCTTTTACAGAAGTCCAGTCACCTTCCTTCACCTCATTCTGCCTCATGACTCTCACATGTTTGTGAGTTGACTAGCCACATATGGACAAATTGCTGAAGTTATCAGGGGTTGGCAAAAGACAGAGCAGGAGCAGGCTGAAATGCATAGCCCAGCAAGGCCATTGACTAACATTGTACCCAAGGACTAAAGCCTCACCTGGCTTTTCTTATCTGACTACTCAAGACTTCACTTTCTTACTTTTTTCTTCTGTTTTTAAAAATTAGCCTGTATAATCTGACTGGGACATTTTTTTTTTATGTTAAACATTTCCATTCTATTTAATCTTCTTGTAGCATCTTAGATGCCTAACTCAGAGCATCTTTCTTTGAAGGAATTGAAGTTATTGGCCATGACAGGCCCAACGTACAAGATTTTGATGTCTTTAAATCTTGCTACTTTGAAAAACAGTAAAGAGAATGAAAGTTCAATCTTGGAATTTATATTCATTCATTCTTTCACTTATTCGTTTAGTAAAAAATGAGTGCCTACTCTGCCATGCCTTATCTAGGTGTTGTAGATCAAATCGTAACTAAGAGACCAGCTCTCTGCCCTCGTGAAGGTTACAATTGAGTGAGATATGTTGAAAATCCATAAACAAGTGACTACATAACAGGCTTTCATGTGATGATAAATGCCATGAAGAAAAATAATGCAGGAAAGGTGGCTTAAGATTGATGGATGATCAGGGAAGCCTCCCTCCTCCCTGGGGAAGAGGCAGGAATAAAAAGAGAGAGAGAGAGTCAAGCAAAGTACTGTAGAAAGGGTTGTCCTGGTGGAAGGAAACAGCAAGTCCAAAGGCCCTGAGGCAGAAAGGAGCACAGCATGTCTCAGCATCTGAAAAGTAAGAAGATGGGCAGGGTGGGTACTGGAGAGGAGCGAGTAAGGGCTGAGCAGCAGGGAATGAGGGTAGATCCATGGGGCCTCAGAAGCCCTGGGAAAATTTTTGGAATTTTAATTGAGGGTGATAGGAAGACACTGAGGGAGGAGTTTTGCGCCTGGGCATGATTTAATCTGATCTATGTATTTAAAATAGAGCTCTGGTGGTTAAGTGGTGGCTATATGGTGGGCGGGTTGGCATTTAGGCAGGAGATACATAAAGAGGTGACCGTGTCTGGCCAGACAAGAGATGATAGTGGTTTGGACCAGAGTGGTAGCTTGATGGGCTGAGAAGTGGCTGCATGGGTGTGATCCAAGAGGAAAGGGGTAAAATTTAGTTTGACTCTGAAAGTTCTGGCCTCAGGAAAATGGTGAACAGTTATGCCATTTACAAAGAATGGGAATGACAGAGTAGCTGTCTTATATGATTATTAATGAAGCAGTAAATATAAAATCTATTCAGTTGCAATATGATGGATATATATTGACGATAAGACAACAGAAATTGAGCATTAATTTATTTTTTAATTCCATTAACCCATTATCTACATTGCTGCCGAGTGCAAAGCTCTGGCATATGACTCACTTATTTGTGAAATCATTTCCTCAGTACACACAGATGGTGTTTGTGGAGACTGAGAAGGCATGGCCTGTTGGAGAGGCAGGGATCCTCAGAGTCACATGTGACTCTCTCCCCTATTGGGGAGAATGTGAACATTCTCCTGCTTATACCCCTGCCAAAGTCAGTCAAATCAGAGACATTTTACTGTCCTTTTTTTCTCTGGTCTAACATTTAATGTTTTTGTTGCCTTTTTCTTTTCTTCTCTATCTAGCTTTATGTAAGTGTTGTCATAGCAGCAAGATAGTCTTTGCTTAGGAGAAATAGTTTGGACAAAACTGAATTATGAATCAATATCATCAGCAATATGACTCTTTTTACATTTTTTTTTTTATGAACCCAGGTAATATTAAGGAACCATGCTTTTACTGAGATTTAGAGACATAGGACCCATTTTTGTCTAACGCAGAAGTCAGCAAACTTATACATATGAGCCAGATAGTAAATAGTTTAGACTTTGAGGGCCACACAATCTCTATCACAACCGCTCAATTCTGCCTTAGCATGATACATTTATAGACAACACGTGAACCAATAAATGTGGCTGTGTTACAATAAACCTTTGTTTACAAAATCAGGCAGTAGATTGGATTTGGTCAAGGGGCCACAGATTGCCAACCCTTGATCTAATGGGTTCCTTCCTCTCACTTTCTAAGATAAGTGTGTGTTCACTGTGCCATGGAATTCCTGGGCCCTACCTCAGACCTATTAAGTTGGAATTTCTATGGTTATGAATTTGTAAAAGCTCCCTTCCCCCAAAAATGCCCAGTCAAGTGTGATTTCAAGTGCTGAGATGTCTCAAACCACCATAAAATTACTACAAAGCTTCCCATACTCTGAAATGAATGTCCATCCATTATAAGTGAGGTACCATATTAACAGCCTGAATAGTATCTTTGAAAAGGAGGCAGAAATTTGCCAACATTTTATAGTCAGAAAATTTAACTTGAAAATATAGATTTCCGGCTTCTCTTGTAAGTCACAAATTCTGACAACACAGAGCCCACCTTCTAGCATTAGCAAAACTCGGCCAGAGCTGAGTCATGAGCATCCAATTAAGAGAAGGCACACGTGCTCAGATTTACACCACACTCCTCACCACACCTTACCGTCTCTAATAGTGTCTCACCTACCTATTTCAGGGACAGGTCTACCTTCTAAGTTCACTTTACCTTACAATCACTGATTTAATAAATAAACAGTACTTATCAACCATGGTTGATTATGGCTAATTTACCCATCTTTCTTATGCTAGAACATATAAGGGCATATGTCACAAGTTACATATATGAAAAATTTTAGGTTGTCCACTTTAATAGAATGCCTCTAGAATGCAAAAGTAAAAACCATTCTTATGTTTCCTATTGCAGTACCTATAACTTTGCTACCTCTATGAGGAATGATGGAAGGGGCCCTGAACAAGAAATGGCAAGTCAAATGCATGCATTTTTAATAACTGTTGAAATGTTTCAGCAAGACAAAAAAGATCGAACTGCAATTCTGGTTTAATAAAGTCTTTTAGAGCAACCCGTATTCAAAGGGAGAACGTGTTGTTTGGCCAGCTGCCCCCTTGTGTTTCTAGCAGGGAAACTTTCAGATGAAGCCTGGAGGAGGGGATGAAGGCAGAGTGTGACCAGAAACATAAGCTTTTCTGGCTTGCCAAAACAAATGCTGCTTCTCACCTTTTGTGCTTGCTGACAACTCCTACCGGTTGGCATTTCCTTTCATTCCATGCCCTCTTTCTCTGCTATCGTCCCAGGGAAGGAGAGAGATCATTCAGAGATAGAATGCATTTCTAAGAATCCTGTTTCTACCGGAGATTTAATGTTAAAAAGAGAGAAAAAGCATCACTTGGAAAGTGTTTACTGCTGTCCTTCTGTAAGAGGAAAGGCATTTATATTCACTCACAACTGTCCAAAGTTTTAAATGCACTACTCACACCAGGAGAGCATAACAAATGGTTCTGATATCAGACACACACAGGTTTGAAGGACAGCTAGTAACTTCCAAGCTCTATTTTGAGTGATTACTTCATTGTTCTAAGTGTCAGTTTCCTCATCTGCAAAATGGAAAGAAAAATACTTTCTGCCTCATAAAGGTGTGATGAGGATGAGGTTATGTGAAGGACTTAACAAGAGGAAGCCATTCATTTAGTAAACAGAAAAATGGTATTTCTAATTATTAGTTTTATTGGTAAAATGGGGATCATAATGGAATCTACTTCATCAGGGTATTAAGGGGATTTAATCAGACCATCCCCATGAAATATTTGTCAAAGTTCCTTACATGTGGTGAGTCCTTGATGTATTCCACTTGTTATTAAAATTTATTACTATAACAATTATTGTTTATAATAATAGTTACAATTATTTGGGAAAGATTATTATGGATTGCCAATGGTGACCTAATTTTCCCAACTACAATCCAAATTTATGTCATCTAAAAGCCATCCTGCATATGATTCTGCCTTGGTATTCTTGGCAGGACAGAGAACAATGTATTGGAAGGAGAAAAGGCTTTCGAGTCAGGCAGACCTGAGTCTGGTCCCTAACCCTCTAGTTACTAGTTGGGTGACAACAGGTTTGTCACATCCAAGCTGGAGTTTGTCATCTCTGACCCATAGTAACCACTTGAATTAGGATAAAAACAGTCAGAACAGTTTTTGCCAAGATTCAGTGAGATGAGTATGTCCTTGATGTGAAGGCTTGGCAATCTGCTTTGAGTTCCCAAAGCTACTTTAGTTTTTGGATGCTTTCCAATACAGGTTTCCTTTGCACATGCTCTTGATCACGTTCATATATAGAAGAGTCTCTGTAAGGACTACTTCTATCATTAACAGTAGTTCTCCCTGGTGGAAGTGGTGGTGTTTGGGGGCAACCTTTTTCCAAAGGGACATCTGACAATATCTAGAGACAGTGTTTATTGTCTTGATTAGAAAAGGATGGCAAGGAAATAAGGACAGGAGGTATTGGCATTGGCAGGGATGCTCCTAGACACCCTGCAAATGCTCAGGGCACTTCTCTACAGGAAAGAATGTCAAACAGTCCAGCAAAAATGTCAATAGTATTAAAGTGGATAAACCCCTATCCAATATATTGACATTTGCACTTCCTTGGACTTTACTGAGTTGAGAAGTTCAAAATAAAAATACTAATAATTCCAAAAACTGGTCTTAAAAACTGAGAACCTGAATAATATGACTCCAAGGAATAATGAGATTTTCTTATACCTAAATGCTTCCTCTACTCATCTCCACAATTCCAGATTTATTCCTTTGATTATCTTTAATCCCTCCCTAGATAAAAAAAAAATGTATTGCTTCTCATTTGTCATTGATATACCTGTCTGTTCATTGTGTCTGGGATGAAAGTACCTAATAATTGCCAAGACAAGGGTAAAGGAACATGAACTGGAAGTTTCTGATGCCAGTCCTGCATAGTGTAGGCTTCAGTGCTTCAATATTTGGCTGTTTTCAGTCTCAAATACACAGTCAGTCAGGTGAGCTTATAATACACCGAGTACAGGGCCATGCCTTGATTGAAAATGGCTTCACAGAGTCTTAAGCTTTACCCGGGCCTGCGAGGCCCCAGGTTGTTCGGTCCTTTACTCATTCCACTCGACTCACACAAGCCGTCTTGGCGTGCCTCTAATAAACCCATCTCATTCCAGCAACTTAGCCATTTCTATTTTTCTGGAATACTTCGATCTCCTAAATCTTTGTTCATTTATTTAGGCCTCTGCTTTGAAGGACATCTCATGAAAGCCCTGACCATCCTATCAAAATGTATTATCTCAATACCATGCTTTGAATGCAACGCTCCCTTTTGGTACATTGTTTTTTCTTCATAGTACTCATCTCTACTCACATCATATCATACACGAGGGCTGTCCAGAAAAGAATCTATCCATAAGTGCTTCTATTTTTCATGTTACATGGCTGGACAGCCCTCATATATGTTTGAACGGGTATACTGTACACCTCTGGCATTCTCAAGTATAAACTCCTTCTGAGTTACAACCCCACAAACATCCTGTTATTCAGAATTCCATGGAATACAGTTTGGCAAATGCTTAATCTTAACTTTCATATTTCATTTTCTCTTGTTTATTTTTTTCCATTAAGAAAGTAAAACAGGCTACATCTGTGTGTTGCTAAACTATGCTAGAAATCACAATAATAATCAGACTGTTTAATCTGTCAGACTGGAGGAGGCCCATGAACCAAATCTAACCAACAGAATTTTTGACAAAATTAAATCTGAGTGAGTTTTAGATTAACTTCATTCTTTAGTGTAGCTGGTAAACTATTACCTGTATCTATATTTGGGGACATGTATATCTCACATATATGTATATAATATGTACGTGTTATATAGACATACAATACCTATGTGTAATATCGATATTAGGTTTGCCTATCTATAAGAAGTGATGGTATTGTCATGCCTGGTCACCTCACGTATTTGCTTTATTTGCTTGACTCCCAAAGGCACTGAGTTTCTTTATAAGCCCTGATATACACAATAAAATACAACTTGCCTAAACGAATTTAATTTTCTAAATTCAATTAAACAGTATGCATAGATAGAATAGATGGTTAATAAACGTGATATAAAGACTTTATTTGCCTCTCTTTTCCTTTTCCTTTTGATTCACCCATAACTACATGTCAATGTTAGAAGTCTATTAACAAGCCAAAGAGGTTTTACACAGTAAGTGTGGTAGTCTATGATGTCACACTAGTACCAAGTATACATTCCCCAGGAGAATTTATCGCTTCTGTCTCTTAAGCACCTTCTGATGGTTCTGAGGATACAGGAATAATAGAAAGTTCAATATTAAATTGGGTACTCACAAAGGAAAAGTTGAAAGATACCAGTGGTCAGAGGGGTTCAGAAAATGAGGAGAAATGAGGGAGAAGTTGAGATACTTGAAACAAACAAGGCTTTTGATTTTTCTTAAATAGGAAACTGCCTATTCTTTATCAGTACCCTGTTTTGTTCATTCGCATTTCCGTTTATGTAGAAGTATCCATCCTGCCTTGTTTGGATGTTAATACTTGTCTTCACATAAAGAATATGAATCCCTTTAAGATGAAGCAAGGAAGAATTTGTTGTTGAAATAATTTTTGCTGTTGATGAACCATGTTTCTTCTCAACCTGACCAGGCACACTCAATCTACTTTTAAGGGTGAAATTATTTCCATTTGTTTGAACTTCTGGTCTACCCCACAGCCCCACCTCCAAAACATACAAAACAACAAGTACTTGTAATATTTATCCTGGCTCTTCTTTATCGATATATGGTCATTTGGTTTATTTCACTTGGTTTGTATATTATTGTATGACTTTCACTAAGCCCTTGGTAGAATGGACTCAGTTCTTTTCTTGAGCTTCTGATACAAGTGCCCATATCCTGATGCTACCATGCTGTTCTGTCCTAAACAATGGACAGACACAAATTCACCCTACCTACTATGTTATTTAGGCTTACTGTAACCCATGAGTGTTTTAAAGTGATGAATGCTGTTTGTGATTTTTAAAAATCATAGATGATTATTAATGAAAGATTGTACCTGGACCATTCGTTAATATATTTTTTGTAGCAATGTAAAGAAAAACTTCTCTCTCTCTCTCTCTCTCTCACACACACACACACACACACACACATACATTCTTTTTTCCTATCTGAAAGGAAAACTCTTATGGGGAAGAATAGGCATAGGGAATGTATAATGCTCACCCACAGATTATATTTATACTTTAACAAGTATAGGGACCTGCGACTCCCTATTACTCTGGCTACAAAGTAGTATCAATCTTGCTTTAGGCACTATTATCAAGTTGAAACATCCTAACAAGCATGAGCTGAAAACATGAGAACCTTTAGCTAAATGATCATGCCCTTTAAAAACGTGTACAAGTGCTCACCAGATTGTGTTCATGGTGAGTACCAGGCCAGAGGTGGATGAAATTCATATAATCAGCCATGAAAATGCCTCCAATGGAAGCTTTATAATTGCTTTGAAGCACAATCCACTATAATCACATCTTCTGAAAGCAAATAAATAACATAACACTTTAAATTATAGGTTTCCTATAGATTGAAGAGTAATCTTTCCCTTTTTCTGTTATCCTTTAAATCTCCTCCACACTACTGACAACTCTGACAGGAAGTATATACATACTAGTTTCACCCCTCTTTTAAATGACTTTCATTTAAAATCAATTTGAACAATTCCCTATATTAGGAAGCCCAATGGAATGCTATTGAAAATACACATCTGCTGGGTAATATTTTCATGTAATTATGTAAAGTAAAATCTTCATAAACAAAGTAAAGAAAATTATAATCCCCAGTACTAGGTTTTACAAAGTAGCCGAAAGCAAATTTTTCCCCATAATGAGTGAGTCAGAGTTAAATTTAAAAGATGCCACCACCAAAATTTAATTATTTTCTTCCCTTTCATAAAGAGCTGTAAGTAATTGCTCTTTAGTTATAAAATTCATCACTGTGTGCAAAGCTGCTTTAGCCTAGCAGTACGTACTATTTTAATTTTCAAGGAATTTGCTATAGCGCACACAGTTGTTTGTCTACCCATATCCCTTCTGCATTTTCTCATAACAGAACCATTATTTTTCCATCCTTTTCCACTTTCTTACTTAGCCTATTCTGTTTTCATAGCCACTCCCACTCAGGTCAACAAGATGAGAATGGATTTGTATCATTTAGCTTTCATTGTATAACAAACCATCCCAAAACTTAGCTTCAAACAGTTACCATTTACTTACCTCATGACTCAGTGAGTTAGCAATTTGGGCTAGTCTTAGCTAAAGGTTCATTCCCCAGCTTTCAGCCAGGCTCAGTTACGTGTTTTTGGAGAACTGTCTGGTTGCTAGGCACTGATTGGTCAAAAATGGTCTCAAAGCAAAGATTCATTTCTGCTCCATGTGTCTCTCCTCATCCAGTGGACAAGCCCAGGTTGTTCACATCAAATCTGGACAGATTTTTAAGAGAGAAAGCATAAACAGCCTCTTGGGGCCTAAACTAAGAAGTGTATACTGTCACCCTCACTGCATTCTTTTGACCAAAGCAAGACACAAGGCAAGCCCAGATTGAATGCATCAGAAAGTAGAATTTATCTCTTTATGGGAGCAACTCTAAATCACATTGCAAAGAGCACAGACAGAGCAGAGAAACTGTATTATTTGTGCTTCTTGGTATGTCTGCTGCATTTTGAAGGGGTACCAGATAACTGTTAATTTTATCTGTTTGGGTGCTAAATATTTTCATATTACCATTAATACTCTTGCACTTTCTTTGTGACAGGCTTAAGCTATAAACAGTTCGGTCCTTTTGAGTTTTTCTTTTAAGTTTTGTTAGGCTGAACAAGAGCTATATTTAGTCTAGGGTTAACTTGTCCCCATTACTGAGACAAGATCCTTATTATTCAAGCTAATGTTTACTGAATGATGAGGGTTTTTCTTTTCTTTAAAGCTCATTCTATTGAGAAGAGTCAATATTCCTAGCCTGTATGAATTTCAGAAAATATTTCCTCTAAACCTTTTAGGTGGCACTTTCCTGGGGCTTTCATACTTTATTCACACATACCAGTAACTCAACTGAATGCTTGATAGTAGCTACTCCAAGTCTTCAGAATTCTCTTTCTCTGAAGCTACCTCCTCTCCAGTATTTTGCCCTTCTTACTCCAGCTTCTCTGGCTCTTCTAGACTCCCAGGGTCATCTCATTAACTCAGAGGGGCTGCCAGAAAATGCCCGGGTTCCTGCGGCCCGTCCTATAGAACCGGAATACGGTCTCCATGTGTTAATAGCAAGCCAGGGCAATAGAGGGGCTTTCTTCATTTCTTTCTCATCGTTCAGTGATCACTATCTATTTCCTGATGCTTACTGTCTCAAGTGCCTTTCCTTTTTCATCGATTTTGTCTTTTGTTATTGTTGTTTCAGACAGGAGTATAAATCTGATAGTAGTTCCTATTACTTCACCTTGACTGAACAGTATCATAGTACTGATATATTTCATACAACTTTAAAGAGCTTATATTCAAAGAGCCGTTTGAATGAGTGCATGGAGAATTGCCTTATTGATCAGGAACCCAGGAGGGAGAATATGATGGTTACTGTTTTATCACTAGATCTATGAAAATTTTCCCACCATAAATGCTGTGGAGGAATGAGACTAAAACTTTATCTGGTTTCCTATCTGTTGGCTGGAAGGTGTAAAAAGGCTGATGAAGGAAGAATATGGTGTTAAAATTTCCTAGCATCATCATGGCAATTCAAAGACTGAAAATGATAAGAATAGGTGCACGGAACAGCCAGATGAAAAAAAAAAAAGACAAGGCTTTACATGTCTTTTTCTTTTGAATAATCTTAACTATCATCAACTAAAATAGCTGATACTTACTGTTTCACTGTTTCTACCACTTACAAAATAGCATAATCAGAATTACAGATACAAGAAATAATAATGAAATAATAACACCTACCAATGAAAGAATTAAATGCCATAAATTACTTAATTACTAAAAATTATAGCTATTTCTAAATATGTTTCCTTTAACAGGCAATTGCTACCATTTAGAAAAGATAAAAGAAGTATTATTAAATTAAACTTGTAAGTCATTCTCTTAGTTCCTTTTAATTGTACCAAAACAATTTATAGCTTATGATTTTTTTTACAGTCAGCTATACCCTTTATTATACTAGAAATTAGTATTTTATTTTAACTATAAGGAAGGGTTTACATTTTTAGTTAAGTTGATCAAGTACCAGATAATTTGGAAATTCATTAAAAATATTTTTCATCGTATATATTGGGAAAGATTATGTAAGCTTTATTTTTTTTTCTTATCTAGGTATCTGTAAAATTACCCAGAGTTAATTTATACAGTAAATCTCCCAGTTAAATATATCATTTCAACTTGATGAGAACCGAAACTGTTTCTGTATACTTTCTTCAAGGCTAGTTTCCTCTCTTTAATTTTCAGTTATATCTCTTAAGCAAAAAGTCACACACATTCTCATACTTTCCTAAAGGCTAATTTTTCTTCTTCTTTGCATCAAGTCTCTCTTGCAATTGCTTTGGCAGAAAGAGAAGAAAATTTTTTCCTGCTTTACTTAATAAAGAGGACTGTAAAAAAGCACATATTTTTAAGTGTTTTATTATATTATGAGTATTTTGATAATTCACAATATTATAAGAAAGTAAGAGAAAGAAATACCCATAGTTTCATTACTCAGGGATAAAAATAATTAACATCTAGAATATTTGATTTTCGTATAAAAAGTACAATTTGATTTTTGATTGCAGTTGTTTATATAATTTGTTTCTTTCCAACCCACGTGATTGCTCACCAGATGGAGAAACTCCACTAATTATCTGTCTGTTTCCTCCAGTGTCAAATTTAACAGTTGGGAATCTTCTGAGCCCTTCTACACTGTTACATTGTGCAGATGCTCCTCACCTTATGATAGGGTTACATCTATAAACCCATCATAAGGTAAAAATATCGTAAGTCAAAAATACATTTAACACACCTAACCTACTGAACCCCATTAAGTCAAAATCCAATAATAGGAAAAAAATATCATGATCGGGTAAAGTTTACCCTGCAAATACAAAGAAACCATATTTCAATACCCAAGTATTTCTGCATATAAATAAGTAAAACACAGGAAACAAATAGAAAATTAGGCAAAGGCTATAATTGGCATTTATAGAAATAGAATCTCCAGAAAGCTGGCAAGCATATGAAGAGATGCTAAACCATAAAAGTAAACAGATAAATGAAAATTAAGCAAAAATGAAATATTCACCACAATGGCAAAAATTAGAAAGATGGATAATGACTAGTATTAATGGAGATGTGGCTAGATAGGATCCCATACACTGCTCGTAGGTGTGTGGACCAGAGGCCAATCTGCAAAGGAAAATGCAGCACTCATTTAATTTAAGTATGCATACGGACAGTAACCCAGCACTTCTACTCCTGGTTATATAACTCAAAGCAATTCTCACATGGACTCGCTCATTAGTGAACCTGTGAGATACACATGATCATTGTTGGCAGTAATGTAAATGTAAGAGCCAATGTGTGCATCCAACTAATGTGGTGAGGGCTGCAACTAAGAAAAAAAAATGGGTGATATGTACATAAAGCAACATGGATACATTAAAATATAATCCACATAAAAAATAAATGAAATGAGAACTAAGGCATAATACAATGATGCAAATTACAATACATGCAATGCACACAAAATATCATTATATATTTTTTAAGAACATTTACCAAAAATCTCAAAAAAACACATTTGTCAAACCCATTAGAATGACTGCCTATGAAAAGAAGGAATGGGGGTGGGGGAATGGGGAAAACAGGAATATTGAACAAACCAATCAGTAAGTCAGAGAGGCTCCAGGCCCCTGCATGGAGCAATGATGACTTTATGCTGAGAACTGTGCCTATGTTTAAGCCAACCCTCTGCAACTTGCAACAATAACAACAAAGTCACAGATAAAGCCAAGACAAAGAGTCTGAAGCTCATATTAGAAAGAGTTAAGAAAGAGGATAGATAGAAGGGGAATCCTGAGATTTCTTTTTTTCCAAGCTAATAAGTACTTACAAATTTTTGAATGTAAAAAGGAACAATCCAATTAAGAACAGGGGAAATATTAGACATGAAAATAATAACTTTGGGAAATCAAATTCCTCAAGTATTTGGTAATGCTGAGGTCACTGGCAGACACGGAGCCATCAGCTTTGGCAGGGAGAGAGGATGTCCTGCGTTGTGAGACTGAAGACGACGGTGTTGTGGGAGCAAATGCAAACGAGGAAGCTTCTGCTGGTTGGTCTAGTGTTCCTAAGAGAGGAAGCACGCCAGTAGCGCTGACCAGAGAGTTGGGGTTGAAGGACAGGGGATAGATGGTGTGCCAGCAGGAGCAGAATAACACCAGGTCACTTTTCTTAGGCCTGGGTTCACAAACTCTTCTCTAATCCTCAGTTTCCCTTACCTCAGCACATATTTACTTTCTACCCTGCTCAAGACAAACACCTGAGAATTCAACTTGAATGTCTTCATTGCCCCTCACCCTCGCATTCAATCCATTAATGAGTCTTATTGATACTCCTTCCAAAATGTATCCCAAATCCATCTACAGCTTTCTATCTCTACTAAAACTATCAGTTACCAAATCGTGGCATCACTCAGACGGACTATCTCAGTAGTCCTGTTTCTTCTGCTTACTTATCCTCTCGTGTGCAGATCCATTCCTGATCCTTAGATCTTTTTGAATTGCAAATCAAATGACACCTTTCCTCCCTTAAGATCTTCTAATGACTTTCCTTTATTCTTATAATAAAGCCCAAATTTCTACTATGTCCTCAAGGCTTTTGCGTACTTTTCCAATAAGATCTTTGAATTATCTTCCTACCTTTCATTACACGCCAGCTACACTGGCCTCTTGTCTGTTTTTCTGACAAACTGGGCTCATTCATACACGGCAGCACCTTTGCACAGCCTGCTCCTTCTGTCTGTAACGCTCTTCCCATGGTCTTTGTCTTACTGACTCCTTTCCATTTTGGGGGTTAATTTCATAGTCATCTCTTCAAAGAGGTCTACACTGAGCCCTCTGGGCAAAGGCATTCTCCTCCAAACACTCACTCTCACATCACCTTATGTTATATTCTTCAGAGTAATGATCACCTTCATGCCTTATAAATGTGCTCCTTTATTTCAGGTTCCCCCATCCTAAAATATAAGTCCCCAATACCAGAGTTCTTGTGTTTTCTTATTCACCACTCTCTCCCTAGGACCTAGAACTGAGTTTTGCATATAGTAGCCACTCAGAAACATTTATTGTTGCTGAATGAACAATGTAAGTATTACAAATTTTACCGATTTCCAAGACCCCAGCTGAATTTGGACACATTTAGAAAAAAACAACAGCTCGGATGCTGGAAATGATCAAGGTGGGCCTGTTTTTGTGGTAAATACATCTGAGGAGCCTTTACTGTGATAAAGGCAACTGCACAGTTTTGGTTCATTCATTAGTATAATAGAGATGTTGTCTGGACCAAAGAGAACAATGCATCGAAAGCATAACACAAACACTGATACCAGTAAAAGTTACCCTGATTATCATTATTATAATCTAAACTTTGCTAAGTAGACTCTATGTAGTTGAAGTAATTTATACAAAGGCTATCCGGAAAAAATCCAGCCATAAAGTCCTCTATTTTTTATATTACATGGCTGGATACTTTCCAGACAGCTCTCATATATTTGAGAGTTCATCTATTTTATTTTCTTTCATCTGTATTATTTTCTGATTCTTTGCTTATAGTCTTAAGCGAATCATGTTTAAGTCAATTTCTACAGCTTCAAAAGATTAATGTTAACATCACATTGAACAAAGTGTACCAGTAATTCCCATTTAAAATCAGAGGCAGTGAGATCGTCTGTGTAACGTCCTTTCCTTCCCTTCACTTTCATAGCCTGAACTAACTGTATTTTTGCTTCACGTTCTTTTACTTTGAATTTCATGGAAGCAAATATGATTTTTTTCATACTTGTTCATTTCACATAATTTCTTTCTTTTAGAATTTGCTCCTCTTCAGTTTCTATTCTTATACTTTTCTTGGTTTCTCATCCTATGAAAATGCAATAAACATAACTGCTGCCTTCATGATAACATTATTTGTTAACAGATGGTAACAAAATCTGAGTTACTTAAAGTAGAAGACACTGAAAAAGGTAGTCAAAATTGGACTCTGCCGAAGACGGAAAAGGAAAGACCATTTTATTTAAGATAAATTAAACTCTCATAAACAAAGTTACCGACTGCTAGAAGCATTAAGAAAAGCATGTAGAAAGAAAGGCATGGGAATTAATTTGTCTCTCTCAATTAGTTAATGGAATTTGAACATTAGTCCTTAGGTTTCTCTATTTTAATTAATTTAAGTAATTTATATAATGAAATTTATGTACATAAAAGATTCCTAATAAGCATTTCATCATTCATCCCAGAAGGATTTCAAGTAAATTAGTTCAAATAATTCAGCTCTGCTTCAGGAGGGAGGTAGTAGGTGCCGGAAGCTAAGTGTGTTATGAAATGAGAAGGCCAAGCAGAAAAGCACTACAGGCAGTGGGAGCGTAGTGGGTCACTAACTCTGATCATTACCAGCCACCAGGCAAAGAACTGGGAATAAAACCACCAGGGCTTACAAAACACTTAGCTTATATTAAATTCATTATTGTCGGTGTACAATTTTGAAACTGTGCCTAGTAATTACTCTCTAGTAACTTTCTATAGGCGTGTTCTTTAAAAGAATTGTAAGGTGCTTGAAATCAGGAACCATTTTTCATTATTTTATTGACCCTTTATTATTATAACAGTTATTACAATGCCTGTGAGGACACATCCTAACTGAAAGTTGTGGTTACTTTTAACAATGGAACTAGAATGGGTGGCCACTTCCACCTATTCTGTGTCTTTTAATTGTTTTAACTTTCTTTTCTGAGTTAATTTGAGACTTACCATAAGCTACTGATAGTTCCTATACATCCTTTACTCAGCTTCTTCCAATGTTAACAACTTACATAATGATATTTCAATAATCAAAACTAAGACAACATTCATATAATACTATTAGATAAACAGCATCTTTTATTAGAATATCACCAATTTCTTTTTTGCTATTGCTTTTGGTTCTACGATCTAATCTAGGATCCCCTATTGCATTTATCAAGTCTCCTTAATCTCTCCAAACTGTGTTGGTTTCTTGATTATTTATTGTCTGTAATGAGACTGAATCTGAAAAGTATAGGTCAGTTATTTTGCAGACTGTCCCTTAATTTGGATTTGTCTGATATTCATAACTGGGAAGAATACCACAGATGTAACGTTCCCTCTTAGTGCATCACATCAAAGGGCATGCCAATATCTCTTATTACTGGTCATTTTAACCTTGATCTCTTGGTCAACGTGGAGTCTGCCTAGTTTCTCTACTTTAGTTACAATATTGCCCTTTGAAATTAATATTTGTTTTGGAGAGTTTATCTAGAGACTATGCAACTTAATTTTACCTGCTAATTTTAGCTTTCATTGGTGAATCTTGCAGTAATTATTACTGTGGTATTCTAATGGCAATCTCCTATTTTCCTCAAGCTTCCTATATTTATTAATTAGAATTATTCCTCTGTAAGAAAGAGTTGTCCCTTCTCTCCCATGGATGGATGGATGTATGTATGAGTATGCATGTATGTGTGCTTGCTTTTATTTAGAATGAGATGCATTATTTATATCATATAAACTCAAAGGTAATTATTATATTATTTGGGTTCATATTATTATTTGCCCAAATTGTGTCATTGATGTCAGCTGTCTCCTGTGCCCTTTTGATGTGTTTCATTTTTTTAGATGCCTTCATTTTCTGTAACTACCATATGTTCAGGTTCGTATTGTTTTCTCTGGTCCCTAGTCCTGGGATTAACCACTTCTCCAAGAAGCTCTGTTTTTTGTTTTGTTTTGTTTTTTCTTTTTTCTTTTTTTAAATTGATTAATGGGTTTTAGAAACCAAGATCTGAGCATTAGGGTTGCTCATTGCTTCTGGGGTGTTACTATTTCTAGGCTCTCTCACATAGACAGAGCTAGGAGATATCATATACATACAAACCCACATACATACATATATATGAGAGTTCATACTGGCATCTCCTACTCTAATCCAACACTATTATAGCCTTTCTCCTTAATTATTTGTACTTCCTTTCATCAATATAGACCTTGCTTTCATTCTCTACAATGTATTGAGTTATATGATCAACTCTAGTAAACATATAAAGTAGTTTCAAGATTAACCCACATACCTATGAGAACCAAATTTACCAACTAGGCTATAGTATTTGTGTAGAGTTTGTTTTAACCTTATAGTATCTGATCAAATCATTGTTAGAAATTTTTCTTTATTACTGATGAATCTTTGTCTCCTGCTACAGCTCTAAGTAGAAAACCAATGCTTTAAATGTAGCTAATTAATAAACCTATGCAAACCCCACTGACTCATTTGGCCTACATTAGCACATACTAATGGTCTAAGTCTACAATTACAGGCATTCCTCAGAGATATTGTGGGCTCTGTCCAATCACTGCCATAAAGTGAGTATCGTAATAACGCAAGCCAGTATATTTTGGCTAAAGGGTCTTGCTTTCATTATGTGAAAAATGCAACCTCTGTGATAGCACAGTGAAGCAAAGGACAGTAAAATAAGGTACACCCGTATCCACTGTAGGAAAGATCTGAAGTAGCTGCTCTCCTCTTCAATGCCCTTAAGGAATCTGAGTTAGTCACAGAGTAGCTTGAGAAGAGTTTCCATAGTTCATAAGTACATTACTTTTATTTAGAACAAATTTGCTTGGCATATATTGGTATGAACACAATAGCCAACTTTTTGTCTATGGTAGTGGTTCTCATAGTGTGGACCCTGGGTCAACAGCATCCCCATTTACTGGAAACTTGTTAGAAAAACAAATTTTCAAGTCCCATGCCAGACCTACTATCTCAGAAACTTTAGAGGTAGGGCTTATCATTCTGCATTTTAACAAATCCTCAAGGGTACTGTGATGCATGCTGAAATCTAGGAAGCTTTGGTCCACCCAACTAATTTGATCTCTTTAGGAGATTTTGTGCTAGTGAGGACTTGGGGCCAGTTTAGAACTGGAGTCAGTTTGTGACCCTGATGGCTCATTACTATCTAGATAAGTGCAGATGCAAACCTACTTATCACTTTGAAAAACAGCAATTTAAAGGTCTTAAGTACTTGATGCAGAACCACAGAACCTCTCAGTGGCAGGAGTAATGTAGTAGATCTGTGCTTTTTAGACTTTAAAATGCATAAGCATCACCTGTGGGTCTTGTTAAAAGGTTGGTTCTGATTCAATAGGTTTGGGATGAGTCAGGTTCCGCTAACTGATAACCGTTGACATAATGCCAGTGCTTCTGGTCCCTGCATATCTGCCCTCCTGGTGTTCTAATCTTTCAGCAACATCCTCAGAAATTAGACAGCTGTGAATAGGTCCTTGCTAACTCTAGCTTGTTTCATCTTTGAACAGTTCTGCACATTATATATTGCTCCTGTTATGCCATATCTCATACCCAAATTTCTCTAAGAATTCTAGTTTCACATTTATTCTGGACTTTAAAGTCAAGAATCTGATGAAATGTTATAGAAAATAAAAAATACATCAAAGTTAGATGAAAGCTCTCGAAGTTACTCTACAGTAAGCCCTTAGTTGATGCCATCAATAGGTTCCAAAACTTTAAGCAAAATGACATATAATAAAATTAATTTTACCATTGACTAGTTTGATGTAAACAAAAGTTCCTATAGCATCTCATCAATGTTACAATAAAACAACATTGAACAAAATGATGTTATTGAAGGATGTGCTGTACTTACATTACTGATCCCTCTGATCAGTGGAGTGAGATTTTAATGTAAAAAATTAGTAGGTATTCCCCTACTTAAGAATTGTATATTGAAAGATGGCAGGCACAGGTAAGCTAGGGACAAAGCAAGCATTACTCAAAAGTAATAGAGGCACAAAGGCACCAAAAATCAAATTGAGAATTGTCATTTGGATGGGATATGGTTATATTGATAAAATGGCGCTTGAAATTCAAGACCAAATTCTGCTTAACTTTTTCAATAGTATCTCTTAATTATCTCTATCATACCCAGTATTGATCATTACACTCATTTGTGTAAGACTGTTTATTGTTCATAGCTATTGTTAATACTCATATCTGATTGCAGACACAGTGGTGAGCTTCCTGAGATTTTGCTACTCCAACTACGGCCCGTAGGCCAGCAGCAGCAGCAGCTGCAGGCCTGCTATTAATAGAAATGCAGAATCTCACCTTATGCCAATTGAGTAAAAATCTGAATTTTAATAAAATTCCTCAGGTGATTAAAATCTCCATTAGAATATGAAAAGCACTGCTTACCGCAAAAAGTAAAGTGACTTACTCATTTTAATAACCTCACTTTAAGGCTTAGAATGTAGCATAGAGTAGGCCACTTCAGAGCAATTCTAGAGTGATGTGGAATGAATTGACCAATATTATTTAAATCTCTATAAGTGATTAGATCTATTCAAAATAAACGGCAAGCCCAAAGATAGTCAAACTAAGAGAGTTAAACTAAGACTGTTGATGGGGCAGCACAAACACATTCAAATACAATTTTCTAAAAGACCTGTGAAGAGCAAATAATACAACCACACAATGGGAGTCACCAATTTTCAAAATGCTCTGTGATTGACCCTCTCACAGGTGAAAGGTAAGCTCTACCATTTTTATGGTGGACCTACGAATGTGTAGTATTGGGTAGCCCATCAGCCCAGTGATATTTGCAACAGTTTGACATGTTCCTCCATCAGAATAACATAGATCATAATATTTTTTAAAATAATCATAAACATAATGTTACAGAAATGTATTAGAAACCTACTATGTTTTGTGGGCATTCTTTTATTTAACTCTTAATCATATTATGAGGTAGGTACTATTATTGCTCTTATTTTATAGATAGATAAACAGATTTATAGAATCTAAGTGATTTATTTAAGAGCCTTTAATTAAACTCAGTTATGACTTATTTCACAGACTTAATTCTTAACTACTGTAACATGCAAATGTTAGCTGAGAAAACACTTTTGTAAATACACACACATCCAGAAGAAAGAGCATGAACCCTGGCATACAACAAGCCTCCTTTCCAATTTTAACTCATACATACCTGCAGGGTGGGCCTGGGCAAATTATTTAAACTGTTTGTCCCAATTCCTTCAACAAGGCTAAAAATGCATGCCTACCGATAAGAGTTTTTTTTCAAGATTAATCATTCAACTTGCAATACATGCTGAAGTAGAAAAAGCTATTCTTAGTATTTCTTCTTATTATTAATATCTTATTAAATAGCTGTATCACTTTGAAGTCAAAATGAAGGGCCCTAAAATAAAAACATATGAACGGTCTAATGGATGAGGGATGAAAAATTCAGATGGAGTACTTTTACGAGGAGCTCTTGGTAATCACTTATTTCTATCTTCAGTAATGTAAGAAAGCAAGAGCAATGCCCTTAAAAAGCGGACTTGGCTGCCCATTATAACTTGAAAGCATTTCACCAGGCAACATATTCCTTCATCTCAATCCTTCCTCACCTTAACCCCCAATTATAATGACTCACAATGCCATATTTTACAGGATGTATTTCATAAAAAGTAATATAACTAACCCATACTTACAGCCAATTGGCACTTATTAAAAATAAACAACTAACTCTTTGATAAATTAATGTATTTCCCTTTTTGTTCTAAAGGATAAGTTTGGAAAAGCCAGGGCTATTCCCTGTTGAGTTGAAGGACTATATAATTGGTAACTGTTTTGAACCTTGTCTTGTTTAATATATTATACATTAAAAACTTCTGAAGCCAAAGGATGCACTATGTGGTATTCAGCAAGTGTGCAAAATTGTTTGATGATTTGTTTAGCTTCCCTTTAGACATGCTGTTCAGTTATTTATAATGTATTAAAAGAGGAAAGAACAGAAAGTAGACTACATGGTAAAATTAATTTCCAGCCAATCTAAGTTCAATTGAATACTTGCATTCTATACTACAATATGCACTTGTATACATACAAAAGGTACACCAGATCTCAGTCAAATGGGTAATGGAGTCAGAAAATAGAAAAAGCAGGTGGTGTAAAAACTACAGGGGAAAAAAAAAACAGTAATGTTATCTTATTCTTTCCTCACTGGAAAATATAAAGTACTTTTTAATAGGGTCAACACTGGCACCAAACTTTCTGATGCTTCCACTTTCTAGCTGTGTGAGCTGTAGCCAAAAAGTCAGATTCCTCATCTATAAAATGAAGCTTACTGATACCCTACCTCCATAGGGTTGGTTGTTCAAACAACACCTCTTTAAAGAAGCCTTTCTGATTCCCTTGGTGAATATAATACCTGATACCTTCTACCCTGACTGTTTTCTTCATGACTTGACACTTATCATTACCTGTATTATTTTAAATAAGTGAAAGTTGTTTCTTTATTCTCCTTCCTCAAACGCAAGCCAAATGAGGGCAGAGATATTTTTTTCTCCCTATTGTATTCCTAGCACCAGGATATGGCTAGACACATAATAAGCTCTCAATATATGGTGTTGATGTTACTTGTTATTAAAGACAAATGGATTTATTGGTAAAATTTACACTTCTATTTTACAAATCACAAAATATTTGTTTATACATTGGAAAACGTCATTCATTTTAAAAACTGGACTAATTTGGAATTGATGAGGAATGAGAAAAATTTTTAGCCCACTGAATTTTGTTACAAACTGCTTTTTTTCCCTTACCTGGATGGTATTTTCATTTTAGCAGTAAATGTATCTATAGGGCATAAGCTGAACTGGTTCAAACAAAACACCAAAGACAACCTCCACAGACTTTTAGTTGAGATCTATGTGGTTATAAGCAACAACGGTAACAACAACAAAATGATGATTTACTTAAGAATAAAGATAAAAGAGTGTGGGCTGTTCATTAGAAGGAGACTGGAATGTCTCCCAGAATCCTAAAAGTAACTGCCACTATGTCCCAAGCACCATTCTAAGTTTTTTACATAATTACTTTATTTTATTCTCCCAGGGGTTCTATTTACAGCTATTCTATGCCTTTTGTAGATCAATAAACTATTGTATTGAGAAGTTATAAATCTTTCCAAGGTCACAAGGTAGTAAGTGACAGACCTGGGATTCTCACCTAGACGGCCCCACTCTTGGGTCCGTGCCCTTATCCACGCTGCCATACTGCATCCCAGATGCTCATGAATAGTGCATGCTTAGGTTTCAGAAAGGGCATGTACTTAAGTAGCTCCAGGGAGCTCATGTTATTTCTGGGGTCCTGACATCAAAATGACTACTCTAGCAACTGTCAGTTTCAAATTCTTAGGAAAAAAATAATTGGCTTAGATGTGTGCCCTGCATTAATAAGCAATGGCCAATGGTTCAGAGAGATGAAATACAGATGTGACCTTTTAGGGTTAATTCCTATTGCATGAAGCTTTCCTGAGGAAAAAAAAATAATTGTTATAAGCTAAACAGCCACTCCGAGAATTGTTTAATATATAAGATGTGAAATATTTAGGATGTGGACTGTAGACTAGATATATGAAATCATTAATATGCAGATGAGAGAAATAAATTCTGTTCAATTTGTGTGACAACTAAGGTTTATATTATTGACTGGTTTATATATTTTTCCCATTTTATAGATGAGAAAACTGAGGACAGATTAACTTATATCCAAAACTAAAGAGCTAGTGAAATGGAAAATGACTGACAAAGCTGTTTAATGTAAATTCTGTGAACTCCCACTTCTGCATTCCTTCAACCAGGTGCCTAATGTGTGCATTTAGCTTCTGTAACCCCGCTAGCTTATCACATCAACAAGCCCCCACCCCAACCCTAAGAGTCCGAAAAGCCTGTCAGTCAGGGCTCAGACTTTGGAGACTATACTCCTCTGAGCCTGCCGGCGTTGTAAAACTGGTTCTCCAACTCCCCGAGGGACGCTTGACTTCCTCGGTTACCCGTCTGCTGCGACACTAGTAAATAGCAAAATTAAGCTTTCATACACGATGATGGGCTACAAAGTCCCTTTGTTTTAGTGCCATGCTACACTATCATTCCTCCTTATTTTTTGGCCAAAATTTGGCTCACAAGAAATAGAGAAGGAGCATAAAGGTGGAGAATTTATAAGAAAATTTTAATAATCCTCTTTCATGGCCTGTAATGACACACCCAGGAGGTACGTGATAATTTCAAGGGATTGTCCCTCATTTTCTAAAAATTTTAAAGTACTCTTCAAACAGAAAATTACATAATTTTCAAGTTCCACATTAGTTTCATTGCAGTTCATTTGATAACTCTACAGCCAATTAATAAAGAAGCTAAAAATTGAATCAAAGAAGATTATTTTAAAGGCATTGAAACAAAAGATTAGTGGGAAAAACTCAAGAGACCACGTAACACTTATGTTCACTTAAATTGTATTTCTATTTGAGATACCGAAATGATCGGTCATCACTGCTGAACTTGGCTGTCTCAAAATCTGATTGTTTCCTAATTTGAAATAGGAGCATAATCTGTTTTTAAGAAACTTGTTTTACTGAAAAATTGTGGGTGGAAATTAATGACCTTCCTCTCTGTCTAAGTAATAAAGTAATTAAAAATACACATTAGAAAAAGATAAGGATCAAACTACCAAGTGGATTGCCAGTGAAACTGAATTACATAACGAGAGTCCCCCTGAGGTGGCCTCTCTATTTCTACCATTTTATTTGAAATTATTTATCCAGTCCCAAGCAGTTTCTGGACAGGAACACACTCCCAACAGCCCCGCAACCACCACCACCGAAAAACAAACAAAAACACACACCAAAATAAACAAACGAACACACAAGGAGAGTCTACACGTGGGGCTTATGAGAAAGAACAAAACAGGGAGCTTCTACACCACCTGTTGACAACTTCACCTTTTATATTTCCCATCAATAATATCAGCAAGTGATTCTTCTACCAGGACACACATGTTAAGGAGAGGCAAGATGGTTGGGATATTTCTTGTCACTGTTTCTAAGTGAAGAGAATATAGCATTTTATGTCCCCTTCAGAGACACTCAGTTCCCTGCCTATCTACTTATCCACGCATCCGTCCATCCACCCAGGTATCTCTGTACACACCCACGTATCTATAAAGACATCTGACAGAGTGGGCAGGAAGGTGGATGTGAGCAGGAGGGGAGGGGTTGGCCCAGTTCACTATCAGCTGCCTCTAAATTAAAAAGACAAAGAGAAGGAATACAGGAAGGGGAACTTGCTGTAAATGAACAGGTGCCCTGAATCTAGGAGTGAGCCCTGGCCCATTATCAGACTCTTTAGGGTCTCCAACTCTTTTCAAACAACTATCAATGGAAAGAGAGAAAGCCCCACCTGTTCAACCACAGGTCCTACTTCCTAAAATTATACCTAGCTTTGGCCCTTTTTAGAAGGATCTTGCAGAGAAGAATGGGAGAGGAGCTTACACCCAGAGATAGAAAAATTTCCAAACAATGGAATGGGGGGCTGCTTTCCGCTCTACAGTCAGCCCACTCAACCTTCTCGGAGTGTACTTTAACTTTTAACATTTTTATAATAAACTGTAACTTTTCTATATTTTCACAAACTGTCTCTTGACTTAATTCTTTCCTTGGAGAGACAAAGTACCGAGGGAAAATAGTCATTTCACGGTTTAGATATTATGTATCTATGAATCTATGTATTTGCAAATATCTATCTACCTACCTACCTACCTACCTACCTATCCATCTATCTATCTTACAAACTCTCTAGGCCTAAAAATAGTGCGTAGATATTTTTATTATATGCACCAATCTATTCTTCAGATGTAAAACTATTGTGACCAAATATTTACAATATTGAATAGAAATATGTTTGTGGAGAGAAATGTAGTCCTGGTTTTCAAGGACTCCAAATCTCCATTTGCTGAATATAAATTCTGTGCTATAGTCATTCAGAGCAGGTGTAAATTAATCCAGACACTATGTCTCTCAAATGTTCAGTAATTTAAAATTTTTATTTAGAAGTGAAAATAGTCTACCCCGACAGAAAAACATATGAAAAAGTAATTAGTATGTAACTGACCTCTTTAGGGTCCCCAACTCTTTTCCAACAACTATTTTTAATATCAAACTAAATAATATGTGAAGCATCAATTAGATGCAGTAGCTGCTCTGCATGTGTCACTGAGCAATATCTTTGTGTGTTAACAGACAACGTGCTATAAGCATTTCAAGCCTAATTTTAAAGACCAATTCTGAGAGTGACCTCAACTCATAAACAAAACCTCCCAACTCTGCTTAAACTGGGCATCCAAGCATAAGTAAAAGGAAACAAAATGCTTAAAGAGAGATGATTAGACTAATTTTGTTGTTTTGGTTGCTTAGGATATATTAAATTCTCTTTTTGTGGCAATTCTGTCTTTTCCTTTTTTTTGTTTTCCTCTTTCCTTCTCAGCCCTTTCCCCAGTTAGGAATTTAAGGAACAAGTTTTTTATTGCATCTTATAACAGTAAAGATTTTTTTTTCTGGACTCCCAGAAAGCTTTTATAAGATTACAGAGAAAAATCTTTGTTTTTCTTGCTCCTCAATGAACATAGCAGAAAGATTATATTCATTTATTATTTCATACATAGTTACCATTAAACACCCTCCTGTGTGACAGCATAGCTGTATTCCAGGCTTTTTCTGAAACATGTAGTGAGACACGCAGTGAGACACGTGTGGGATGCCACAGCACCACGATCTGGACAGAGAAAAGCATTTAATGCAGGCCTAAGCAAGTGCTGAAGCTCTACTATACAACATCTTACCTACAGCTAATAATGCTGTGTGGTACACTTAAAAATTTGTTAGGAGGGTAGAATTCATGTTAAGTGTAGGTAAAATTAATTTTTTAAAAAATGATATGCTATTCCTGTTCCTCTAGGATCAACCAAAAATAGGTTTTAGGTTTATTGAGAAACTTTCATTTGAGTACAAAATACACACGCCTGTAATTTCTGTTTATATAAGTCTGGTGTTGGGACAAAGTTATGTTTAATGAGGACAAGCTACCCCACGTGATTACTCTGCTTACCTCTGGTACAAATCATGCACTTTACCCCCGAAATAGAATCAGACCATCGGAGAGAAGCACACTAAATTATTTACTGCAGATGTCTGTCCTCTCCGAACTGGAGCACCACCGATCATGCCTGCGGCCTATGTGTCGAGGTTTCGCTTTGTTTCAGTCTCCTGCTGTTTTGCTTCACTTCCTGTCTTCTCTCTTCTGTTCTCCACTTAGAGACACTTTGCAACATCGTTTTGAGAGTGGAGGTTGCACTTTCCTGCTGAGCATTCGAAGAGGAGTGCATTTTTAAACAAACAGACGTTTCAAAGAGTATTTCCAAAGCCCTGGATTGCTTGCTCTTAGCTGCCTCCATCTACTGCCGTTCCCTAGATGGAAAGACCTGTGTCACCCCATAGTGAGATCCACATGCCCAGAGGGCATTCTCTGCTTCCAGCCTGTTCCTCGAGGTGGCAAAACAGAATCTATGATTCCTTCCTTTAGCTGTTTGTCAAAGGAGTGCCATTTGGGGTCAAATCCTCCATTTGGCCAGACGCTCTCACTCGGCATGGTAGCCTCCCTGCCTTATCCGCTGTCACTACTCAATGTAAGATCCCAAATATCTCCACCTGTTTTTAAAGCTGGTTAACAGGACAGCACCTCTTAAATTCAGAACCATTGCCCATGCATTAGGGACTAGGAAAGCTGCCAAAATCCTCTTCGCATCTTCCTAAAGGGTACAGAGACACATTGGAGTTGGATTTGAGGAGAGTTGTGGGTACTCTTAAATACTTCTCATTTGGGAATTCTCTAGGAGCATATATATAAGATACATACAAGGAATGAACACTTGTCACCACGCTTTCTCTTCTAACAATAAGAGCTTTCTAAATGGATTTTACTTTAGGTACAAATCTACTTACATAGTAACAAAAATATGTAGGCTGAACAAACTTTTTTTTTTAAACTGGAAAAGATAAAACATGGAAGTTAGAAGAAAATAAACCACCAATTCTAAAAAATAACCTATATGAAAAACACTTATTATAAAATAAGGAAACAACATTTAAGAAAGCATTTACAGTACCTGTATACTTGGGTCTTAGCATATGTATTATGTTCACTGTGCTTTCAAAGCTTTGCCCACGTGGCTATCAGAGCTTGGCTTCAAAGCAATTCTTCACTTTCTATTTGAAACTCCTAAAAAGAATGTAATTAAGTGATGAATGCAGGCCGCTGGAGTGGGCTGTGCCCCAGACAGCAATTCAGAAGGGGCGAATGTATCTTTATCCCAAAACAGAAAGGCAACAGTCTGCTGGGATCACATCCATTCCATGAAAGACCACCTTGGATTATTTTAAGTCTCCCTGACTTGAAGTGCCAGGATAAAGATTTATATGAGAATTACAGCAATCATTTATTTCTGGATCGCATACCTTGGGTAGGTCATTGGATTTCTCTGCAAGTGCTCTAAAACAATGCTTCTCTCTTTCTTATTGTTTTTTTCATTATTACCCACACCAACCCAAGGAGACTTCTTAGAAATTTCTCCAGGCTCCACCTCCAACTTAAATTCTCCAGAACTGATGACTGCACAGGAGTTTCTGGTTTGTACCTCTGTTTCAGAACCATGATAGTAAAATAAACAGTGATACTTAAACTTCCTTATCTCAGAATTACCGGGAGGCTTTGATAGGTAGGAAATTGCCAGTTTCTGATTCCATAGTCTGGAGGGGCACCCAAGAATTTGCATCCTAAGAATTTCCCAGGTAATGGTGATACTGCTTGGCTGGGGACCCCACTTCAAAGAACATTGTTCTACAAGCTTAGAATTCAAGTTCTGAGACCTAATGGTTGCCAGAGGGGAAGGGGGTGAGGGATGGATCAAAAAGGTGAAGGGGAATAAGAGGTACAAATTTCCAATTATAAAATACGTAATTCACAGCGATGTAAAATACAGCACAGAAAATATAGTCAATATTATAACTTTGAACAGTGGCAGAGGTGGCGATCACATTGTAAGGTATACAAGGGCTGTCTGGAAGGAACCCACTATGAAATATGAAAAATAGAGGCATTTATTGCCAGATTTTTTCCAAACAGCCCTCATATAAAGGTAGAATGACCGTGTTGTATACCTGAAACTGATACGATACTGTTTTTCAACTATAACTTTTTAAAAAATGTGGTCACCAGATCGGTTATTAGAAAAATATTATCTGGGATATTGTTAAAATGCAGAGTAATAGGCCCCACCCAAGATTCCCCAAGGGACTCAGATGCACACTTAAATTGAAAAATTGGTCTAATTTTGTTGAAATTTCTATGATTTGAATGTTGATAATGAGCTCTTCAGCCTGCTCAATAATGGCATATATTTCATCTATACTACAAAAGCAGTGATTAGCTCTTGTGTTTTAAAGTACTAAAAATTAAAATTGAACATAATTTAGTTTTATCTCAAAGTACTTGAAAACTGTTTCTTTCACAACTTGGCTTTCGGGACACAGGAGGTTCTGCTTAAATGACTCATCTGTTCCTGTCATTCCTGCTGTGCCTTACAGTGCATTTAGGGTTTATGTTGTTGCTTTTATCCTTTCTCTGTCTATTTCCTGCTGGGGTGTTTAGGGAGATTAGTCCATAAAATTAGTATCTATAAGATATTATTAAGAAACCTTTCTATAACAAATATTTCATAACATTTAAGCAACGAAGTATTCTCTTCTGACTTTTACCTCCTACCTTAAGAACATAATTTTCTAAATTCCTTAAAACTAGGTGTGTATTATGCTTTGTAAAATCTAATATTTCCTGTTTTATCTGACTAGCTTTCACTCTTAGCTGAATTCCTAGAACACTTATTGTAATTTTCGCATTGGATATTATTGAAATTGAACTATCATAAAATAGGTGTAATTTATAGTAATTTAATAGATCCATAATAAAAGCTCCTGTCCTTTCTCTTACAATCTTACTTTAATGCTTCATATTAAAAAATAAAATCTCTCCTGCAGAGCTGGACCAGGATGAGTAAGGAACTTGCATGGCCTGGAGAGCAAGTGCCCCCTTGAAATCTGTGCCCTGGATTCCTCACTCACCTCACCCTTATCCTGCCCTGATCCCTGTGTTAGTTATCTGTTGCTAGGCAACAAATTACCCCCAATCTTAATGGTTTACAACAACCAACATTTCTTATGGCACCCTGTCTGTGGATCAGGACTCAGAAGCCGATTAACTGGGTCCTCTATCTCAAAGTTCTTTAACAGGCTGGAACCAAGTATGAGCCAACAGCATCGTTATGGCAAAGCTTGTGAGGAGGCGAGGCTGCCCTCACAAGTTCACTCGGGCGGTTGGTGGCACGAGGTGATGAGCTAAGGGCTTCAGTCCATGCGTGTTGTCAGGGGTACATCTCCCTCAGTTCCCAGCCATGTGGGACTCTCTGCACAGAAGCTTCCAACATGGTAGATAGCTTTCTTCATCAGAGAAAGCAAGCAAATAGAGAGAGGGCAGCAAGCAAGACAGAAGTCACACTCTTTTATAACCTACTATTAACAGTGACATCACTTTTGTCAAGTTTTACTCATTAGAAGCACATCATGAGGTCCAGCCTGCATTGTGGGGGAGGGGGCTGCCTAAGAATGTGAACATCGGGGGTCAGGGATCCCTGGGAGCCATCTCAGAAGTCTACCCAAAACTCTCTTTCATACTCCTTAGAAAGCCATCCCTTGTTCTTTCTCTTCTTCAAACTTCTCTTCCCTTTCTTCCTCCTTCTTCTCCTCCTCCTCCTTTTTTTTTGGCGGGAGTGAGGAGAGGGGGTCAGTTCTCTGGCTGGGAATCGAACCCAGGCCGTGGCGTTGAGAGCTTCGCTGAAGTCGAGCCACTACACCACCAGGGAACCCTCTCTTTTTCTTTTGGTTCACTGCACAAAGCTGTCCAGAGAGGATCCAGCCCTGTGATGTGAAAACAATAGAGGCATTTATGGCTGGATTTTTTCTGGACAGCCCTCCTATATCATGCTTGGCACAACGGCAACATTGTGTTTATTGGCAAATGGATTGACTTAGAGTTTCATTATTTTATTATCAGTTTGAAAGATTTTCAACTTCTCTAATATCTTCAAAGAAATGGGAAAGCATCTCCTGCCATTTGGGAGCTAAGCGGGCATTACCAGATAGGCCTTGGTGTCACTAGGAAGTGACCTGGGAGTCAGAGCTAGTCTGCCATGCTCTGTTGAATGTAAACATTTCACAGGATATCAGCAGACAAGGCCGTTCAGTGACTGTTGTCCAAACAGCAAAAGTAACCAACTATCCCCTAATCTGGCTGATTATGAGTGACTACTGCTTCTTTGTCAAGCCCAAGTCCTATAAAAGGTCCTTTCTAACTCACTCATATTGAGACACTTCATGGTTTTTCCATGGTGTGCTTTCACTCTCATGTCAACAAATTTAAAAAAGTAACTTTCTTTGACCACAGGTAATGCTGGTAGTCTTTGGCTATAGGGCATTGGTTTTCTAATTGTTCACCTCCAAAGTGATATAATTTAACCATAATGTACTATTTGGGAAGGGTTTGTTTGCCATTGCTTTTATTTTATTTTTTTTTCAAGACTTGCTATATGAAAACCAAGACAGCAGAGTTCTATTTCATTTCCTGTAAACTGCACCATGAAATCTTTGATTACGGGTCACCTGATTCCGAAAAGCCATTAAGCCAACATTGTATCCAGAGGGAAGTAACCGGCCTCATTTTTGTTTTGGCTCTCACCCCTCCAATTCCCTCTGCCCCCAAACACATGCCCGGAATGCTAAGTACAATGCTTATTGCCTAGCAAGAACTGAAATATACTTCCCTAGGAAGTCAGCACAGTGCTGTTCTACCACTGAAATTTGACCTTGTTTTTCCAAAGGCACCCTGCCTATGTGATGGCCCCTGATGGTGCAGGACATAGTTACAGTGGAGTCTAATTTCCTCAGGCTTTAAGTCCATCCTGATAGGAAGTTCAGCATTTACAGAAGCATGTTAACCTCCTTTGTATTTCCAGGATATTGTGGGATGTGAAACATCCATGAAAAATTAAATGCAATTTAACTAAATTTCATACATTAATTAAACTTACTGAGCTTTAAGTCAGCCAGCATATATAAAGAAGTAGAAGTTGGTATAACAAAGGACTTATATTAATGTAAGGCAGCCAGTTTTTTTGTAATGATGAATTGAATATATATTGACCTCACTACATTAGGCATATGGATAATTTTAAAAATCCTAACAATGTCATTGTTTAATGACACCTTTGATTTAGTAATTTTCAATTCCATTAAATTGTATTAGATCTTTTAAAAAAATATATTATTGAGCCATCAGTCTAATGTAAAGAGGTGATCTTTGCAATTTGTCTTGGTAACAGAGGTGGAGTGGATCTATGACTTAATCATTTCATAACTCATCAATCATTGTAAATGTAGTTTTTTTTAAATTTCTTCTTATAAATGTTAAATACCTTGGATTGCAATAGAATAAGCTTACACAGGCTAACTATTCCTTGTACCTTCTTTTCCTTATTAAATAAGAAGTAAATGGTTAAGAAGTAATAGAAAGAAGAAAAAGAAAGACATATATACCCCTAGTACATAACAACAAATACCATTGCTGTATAGAGATAATAGTAGTGTCCTGTGAAGAAGTTTGTTTCTTTTGGTGGTAGTGATCCAGATATAACCTTATCTTTTTTGGACCATATTATTACAGAAGTAAAGTATGTATAACAAGAACCAAAAAGCATGATTGAATATGTTGACCATATTGTTTCCAAGTACGTGGTAAATGGTGGAGAAAATTCAATGAAATTTCTTTAACAAGAATGCTTTCCAAAATGTTCCAATCAAAAATAAGCATGATTCCCTAGCCTAGGATTTGAAAACAGAAGAGGATCAAAAGATCTCTAAAATATAAATGGGATTAGATATTGGCAAATGGTACCAATGGGAAAAAAAAGGGGAGTGATGAATGTAGCACCTTAACAACCATCAATAAGGCAGTTCTAGCAGACCCAAATTGAATCAGAACAAGTAGAAAAGAGTAGACGGAGAAAACGGCACATAATGTAGGATGAATATAGGAGAGGCACAGATGTCTCAGAATAGTTTCTAGAAATAGAAATCCTAGAATAACCTGAGGCTTGTGAAAAAGGTAAAGGCAAGAAAAATGACATTTTTCCCTTATGTTTGGAGATATAAGAAAAGAAATGAATATAGCCATTGCTTAGCACAGATGATGTAACATGATAGATGAAAATGTAAGAAGGTTCTCAAATTTTGTTTTTAACCTCTTCTCTATTTATACTTAAACTTTCTTCAGGCCAGAAAGTTTAGCGTGAACTTTGTAATAAGAGAAAAGGTGCTAAAAATAAGTAGTTGGAAGCAGGAGCTCCTAGCATTCTTATAGCTAATGATAAATCATAAGAAATCTTTGAAAATACATGTTACCACTTCATATGGTGCCTTATATTCAAAATATTTCCTTAATAATTTAATGCTGTTTTTTTTTATTACTCAGAGCAAAAATCTCTCTGTTTTAGAGCCACATTTTAGTGCTTAGTTGCACACATTTTTGTCTGTACCATGATTAGATAATTTATCAATTTAGGGATATTGCCTGGCTCATGACATAAGGTGTTTTGTCATGTCAGAAAAACCATTTCCTATTGCTATTACTTTTTATTGTAAATGGTAACTACCCAGTCAATCCACTTTAGGCTTCATATAGATCAGTTTTATGAGAATGTATAACTCATATACACCTCTTCTTAAATACAGTATAAGGGAAACATCATTTTGGGTTTTGCTCTGTGATGATCCTTGGGTAGAGTGAATCAAATTTATTTTTGTTACAGTTTTAGTTCTTGTGTATAAACTGAAATTGGGATATTCTGTATCAAAATATGTTTCATCCACTCTATTCTATGCAACAGAGATAAATTGTGATCCATAATCCCTGACATGGCTTCTTGTTTGGAATTGTCTTGATCAGCAGTAAAGAGAGCAAAGAAATGAAAACAGGGCCGGAAGAAGCAGAGAACACTTGATTATCCACTGTGCTAACAGGTTGGGTAGGAAAGAGGGATAGCCTGAGACCAGGAATGAGGGAAGACTGTAACCAGGGTCATCAGGGAATTGAGGAATGCTTGCAGGGTCCATTGCAGAGTAGTGGAAGTAGAAGCCTGCCATCACCAGGAGGTATTGCCAGAAAGCAAAGGAGAAGTCAACTGAGAATGTGGAGAGGGAGCCTGGGAGAAAGAGCCTTGGGATGTGGCTTTACTAAGTAGAGCTGGTGACAGTTTACGAGAAAAGTCTTCGTGGCTTCAAATCCAGGGCAGATTGGTTTCTGAAAGGAAGGGGAATGACACAGACGTGAAATATGGATGTGTGATTTTTCAGGATGTGAGGGTGAGTGAACTGCAGGAAGCCACCTTGTGTTCATCAGACCTTGTCCTCCTCATTGTGGCCTTCTTAAGGCCGGGGTCTGGCTCTTCATCATTGCGTGACATAAAGTGTCTCTCCCAGAATGGGTACTGAATCCTCACACTCATCTTTCCACGTAGAAGTAAGCTTAGGAGTTCCCTGGTGGTGTAGTGGCTTAAGGCTTCGGCGCTGGCGCTGTCAACGCTGCGGCCTGGGTTCGATTCCCAGTCAGGGAGCTACCCACATACCAAAAAGCAAAAAAAAAAAAAAAAAAAAAAAAAAAAAAAAAAAAAAAAAAAAAAAAAAAAAAAAAAAAAAAAAAAAAAAAAAAAAAAAAAAAAAAAAGAAGTAAACTTAGCTAAATTTTCCATGCAGTTCTTAAAGTGTTTTTCTATGCACTTGTACAGTTTTACTTTTTTTTTTTACAGCTTGAAGACTTACAGAAAAATGTAAATACTTTTTCTCTAAATATATTGTGAACATTTATTAGCCATTTAGTTTTTCTCTAAAGCATGAATTTAATACAATTTCTGCATACTAGTTCATTGACTAATAATAATAATAGCATCAGTGTAATAAATAGTAGTCGCAGTAGTAGAAGGGACAGTAGTGGTAATAATAGCAGTTGCCAACAATTCCAAATATATTATTATTTAGAGTGTGCAGAACAAATCTCCGAAGTACCTTTTGTACATTATCTTATTTAATGCTCTAGTGCTATAATATGGGTATTATATGTCATCCATTTTATAGATGAAGATACAGACTTTTAGAGGTCAGTGTATGTGCAAGCCTCGAGGTAGACGTAAACCACGTGTGTAGCTTGTTACACATACCGATGCTCAGCCCCAGCCCAGACTTACTGAGTTAAAATCTGTGGTGGCAGTTCCAGGATCTGTACCTTAAAGCAACATGGTCGATTCTTTGACTCTATTTGGGGAACCATTTTGGCAATATCTTTACCAGATTTACCTAATATTTGAACCTGGTCTATCTGAGGCGAAAGTTTGTACTTTTAGCCACTAAACTCTTCTGCACCTCAAAGTGTTACTTACCATACGATTTAATATGTGTTATATTTTGGTGCATTTAGATTATTTACATGTTTATTATAATCAGTGCTGAGATGAGAACTTCATACATTAGGTTTTGTTCTGATAATTGTTTAGTATCAAATTTTGTAACTTAAAAAATTATAATAAACATTACAATTTAGCTATTTGCCGTGGTAGTAAGATCAAATCTCAGGAAGTCACCACAGATTCTACTGATACCAGCAAACTTGAAAATTACAGTGGTGAGAAAGAGAGAGAGAGAGAGACTTAGTTTAAATAGAGATTTAACTCCCCAATTAACTGTTGGGCCAGTTATGCATATTTTATTGTACGCTGAGTTCACATCCTTAAAGTAACTTTTTTCCATTTTTTGGAATTAGAAACACCCTCAGAATTTTTTAAGATTTACATTTTTTGATATAACTTTTAAGTCAGATAACAACTTTAATATTAAAGATGAGATGCATATAAAAACTAGAAAATACCTAGAAATCAAGTTGGTAGCTTATTTTTTGACTTTTAAAAATACAAATGCCAAAGATGCAAGCAAAATCATGGTGACTAATGACATCCTAGAGGAGCATCTCGCAGTAAGTAGAACAGAGTTGCCTTATAAAAGATAATTGAAAAAGAATTATTTGTGAGGCATTTATTTTCTTTTTAAAATTTATTTTTTTATTGTTAAAATTATTGGGGTGACATTGGTTAGTAAAAATTATGTAGGTTCCAGGTGTACAATGCTATAGTACATCACCTATGTATTGTCTTACACGTTCATCAGCCAGAGTCGGTTCTCTTTCCACAAAAATTCATGGACACAATCAATAGTTTAGTGGTTAGTGGTTATCTGAGGGTATTGAAGGAGCGGGGTGGGAGAGAAGGGACAGGGTCTCAGATATATGGTGATGGGAAAAGAATTGTGAGGCATTTCTAATGAGTAGTTTATAGTAAAAATTATTTTATATAAAGGTATGAAAATAAAATTAGGAAGAGGTAATGATGGTATTAGTGTGCATTTTTTTCTCTTTTTTTTAAAACAAGTTAAAATTATTTTGGATATACTCTTAGCTCTTGTTATTTATTGTTTATATAAAAGTTAAATTAAAATCTACCTTATTTTATCCACTTCCAATTTAGAAAATATTTCTGTTACTCTGTGGAATGTATTAATTGTCTTTCCAGAATACTTCAGATAAAAATTTTGTCATATATTTTATTTTAAACAATGACACAAATTTGCCTGACCTTTTACAATGATGTAACTAAACTGTAAATTGACCTTTTCCTTAGTTTAAAAAACATTTAGACCCAAATAGGCATCAATTTCTTCCTTTATTTTCTCTTGTATAAATTTGGAGGTATAACATTCTGTAATTTAGAAATGGTTTCCCAGGGAAATAGTTAGCTTTCATAACATTGAAGTTTTTAAATCTCATGATGTAAATGTAAAACCAGAAAACATTTAAGTTCAACTCATTTAACAAATATTTGTTGAGCACCTGCTGTGTATCAGTTACTCTTTCAGACTCTAGAGCTGTGTCGGAGAGTTCTGGAAGGAACATCTACAGAAACTTGTGTTGAATTAGATGTAGGAGAAGGAAACAGAAAAGACGATGCCTGTTTAATTGCACTGGAAGAGGTAGGTGAATGCTCACACTCATTTATAAGGTGGGGAAACAGTGGAGGAAAGATTTTAGAGAAAATCAATTGTTCTAACCGAGATGAATTATTTCTGAATGCCTACTATGTCAAACAGATACATCTGGTATGTGATCGTGTCTTCTAGTCATAAATAAGGAGAAAGGCCAAAGCTGCAGAAATTAATTTGGAAGTTCTTAGCTTTAAATTGTATTTGAAGTCATGGCACTGTAAGGATTTGTCTAAAGAAGATAAAACAGAGAACAAAGAGGAGAACACCTATTATCCAGCCCTAAATCACGTCAGTGTTCTGAGATCAAAGAATGGAATGCCACAAATGAATTTGAGGTCCATATTCTTGGAATATAAGACAGAAAATAAAAAAGTAAAATATACAAGTTGGCAAATGCTTATAAATAGTACAAATAAATATAAAGCAGGAACAAAGGGAAATAGGAAACACTGTGGAGGAATAGAGACCACAATTCTGAACGGGAATTAACAGGCAATACCTCTGAGAGCCTTTGTAGCAGGACCTGAGGGAGGTCAGGCGGGTCTCTGGGGGTTTCCATGACAGAAATTCCATCTTCCCGCTCTTCAGCACTATACTGTCCCTTATGTAATCCCGGTGTAATTTAATCCTGACACCCTCCCTGCCACGCCTCTCTGGAATCTCCATTCTGTGCTCCACACACACACACTGAAACTTTGTACTTTTTCTGAGGAGCTCAGTGAAGTTTTCCCTACTTAACTTGTAATGTAGCCACTGCACGTATTAAATGACTTGAAACCTTTCAGAATAGCTTTACTAATTTAAAACAAAGCATGAGTTTGTTCTTTAGCTGAAATAAAATTCCATATAATATTAATTGAGGTACGCTATGGTCTTCATCAGCTATAGATTTTGGTGTATTAGTCCTACGCATATGATCTTAAAGAAGGGAAGCAAACACATTTCATTTTCTCTGATCTCAACATTTATGAAGTATTAACGTTTAATCCTTGCCCCAGATGGCCTAAAATAGTCAGACATTAGAACGAGCTGAAGCCCATAGAGCCACAGTGGTATGCATTATCAAACACTTAGTATATGTCCCTGGGCATAAAATTCACCTGAACGCTTTAAATTCTACTACCTCAAAACTTCTTGCCATGACTTTTTGGATGTTGTAGGTGGGAAAAGAAAATATAAGGAATGCATACTATATGTAGACTTTAAGATCTTGAATATAACTTGTTTAGATCTTGTTTTAGATTTGGTCTCTCACGAGATCGTAATTTTTAAAACGCTTAAGGCTAAATGGCCCAGCACATTTGTCATTGCTTATTTTAATCCTGAGAAAGAAATGTTAATCTGAGTGATTTTCCCCAGGGATGAACTTTCAGGGCATCTGTCTGGGATCAGAGATAACTAAGACATTATAAGACTGGCAGTGGAACTGTGCTGGAGAAATTTTTTCTCTTTTTGTTAAATATGTTTGAAAAGCCATCTTGAGTGGAAACTCTCTATGTATGCAAACACATTTATTAAAATTAACAGGAGTCACTTATGAAGTTTGTGTTAGCATCAAAGGAAAAGTAAATAATAAAACAAAAATTTTCTTTTGATACATTAGGTCTCCTATTTGGAAGATACAGTCTGAGGCTCTCCTCGTATAATACAATACAGTCAACAAGAATAAATGAGATTAGGAAAAAGTGCACCAAGTTTATCTCCTACCTCTCCTCATTTTTACCTGAGTGGCCTTGGGCAAGTTGCATTTACCTCTTTGAGTTTTGATTTTTCTACTTCTATAAATAGATTTAATAACACCTACCTTGCAGTGCTACTGAGAAGACTAGTATTAAGGTACACATCTAACATAAGTAAGTAATCAGCAACTGCTATAAAATAATTATTTTGCCTTCCAAAAGAATATTTCCCTTTGGCAAAAGTTTTAGTTTTTCAACAGTAAAAATTGGCATAATAATGGAATGATCTCAGAATTTGATTAAGAATTTAGTGGGATAATGGATGTAAAGTATTTATAACTGTGTCTGATAAAGAGCACATACTCAATAAATGTTTACTCTTATTAATATTGTTAATATTAATGTTGTTATTACCAACAGGCTTCCTTTTTCAACAAGAAACTCATTCCTAAAGAGCAGTTAAGTTTTGGTTGTAAATCATTGTGAAGTAGCCAGTCCTTTAGGCAAGTTTGCTTAAAATTCAGGGCAACATTCAGTCATTAAAAGGTGGTGACTTAAAATGAAGATGACAATTTAAGGCAGAGCAATGTATGAGATTATGATGATTTAAATACAACTGAATTCAAATTTCCACTGACAAAACATTTCTAAAATCTAGAAGTATAAATCGGTGACTGGAAGATACTTCCCAGTGTTGGGAAGAAGGCAATAAGATCAGAAATAGAAGCCAAAAACACTTTTCAAGTTTAAAGATACCTGTCTTACCGAAACAACAAACAAACAAAGACTGAGAGCAAATGTAACAAAATGTTAACAGCTGCTAATTTGTAATAAAAGTGAATTAAGTTGTTTCGTTTTTGGCATTGTTTCTCAAGATAAATTTTTAAAGGCATTAACGTTAAACGAAGAAAAGCAGGCATGTGGGTACGTCCAAGCTCCTGAGAAATCACTATGGGGTCCCAGGAATGCTCTTGATAGGGAAGCAAAAATCCGAATGTTGGGAAGACAGCATTCAGAGTGGCCGGCTGGCTCTGCAGTGCCAAGGAGGCTTGTATGTTCTCAAACCTGCCTGCTCTAGAGCCAGCGAACGCTGCTCGGAGGCCTTCCACTAGGACGCCACCGCGGAGTTGTTTTAAACACGCCCGTCCTTAGGCAACCGGTTCACAGAGGTGACAGCATACGGGAACTCACCTCTCCCTGCTCTCGTGTCCTGGATCTCCTGACACAGAGGAGGTCAGCTTCGGGTCCCTTTGATGACAGCCTCACCACTTTATTAGATGTGAGCTGCATTCCTGAATGTCGAAGGGAAAATACAGTGTACATCTGCCAAGTGTGACCCTAACGTTTGCTCAGGGGAGTTTTCTATGGACGGTACCCAGCCCCACAGGTATCCTTGAATTTGACATAGACAAGGTATAGAATGATTGTCTAAGACAAATAACACTGTGTGCCAGCTCAAACGTACTCTATATATTTCCTTCTCCAGGAATTCTAGTGTATTTCTTAAATGCTATATTGAATTTCCTTTGTTTCAGCAAATGAAATTCCTATATTGATGTTTTCTTTTCTAGCAGCTAATACTGATTTTGTACTGTATCAAAATCTAACCACGTTCAATTTATTTATTTATTTGGAGTAGAATTAGTTAATTTGTATTAATTGTTTCAGTAAAATGGTGCCATGTCTCCTGTCAACTGTTTTCTGTTGTCTTCCTAGGTGTTTTGAGCAGACACCTATCTGTAGGTTAGGAATTAATTCTCAGTTTTATCAGCAGCTTGCTAAGACTTGCTGCCAAAGGTCACTACCTTTCTTCCTTGTAGACTAGAGAGGGTTGATAGATCATTCTTTTCAGCATAAAAATTAAGACTATGTAGATGTTCAGTGCTTAAGGAAATTCAACATACAAAACAATTTACTCAAAATGTATATTTAAAAGCAATTGCTTATCTTTTCTTGAGGAATTCATGGTACGAGTCCTAGGTAGGTAAGTGATAGGTAGAATTACACACATAAATAATAGATTCATAAATATCATCTAGATAGATAATCGGCAGATCAATATGTGTTAATGGATAGATTAGGTGGATAATAATATAAATAGAGAAAGTGGAACTCCTCTATTAACTTAAGAATACTTGATTTATAAAATTTGGTTTACAGATTTTTTTTCAATGAAAAGATCTATCTCATAAAGAAAGGAAGATATGTATACCAAACAGGTGTGGGGTATAGCCACTCTTATTTCTTCAACAGTAAGTATTCCTACAGTGAACTGATTCTTTATTTCAGAAATAGCCCTTTAGGAATATTAACAAGTTAGGACATGACATTCCAACAAAGATAATTAGCACCTCCACTCAACTCTGAAATTGTTCTGCAGAAGTTGAAAAATAACATGATATTGTGTGATTGGACAGAATTTAATTCCAAAATGATACTGAGTTTGTTCAGGAAGACTTAACTTTATTAAAAACTATCATTGGTCCTTGCCATGTTCATATAGTACTCTAAATGAATTAAAATATTGCAATATTCAAATTCTAATCACTTTAGAAATTGTTTATTTTCCCACTATTGAATATAATAGATTCTAAAATTCTTACATATTATATGCTGATTTTCGCACTTCTCTCTTCTACACGTGGTTTAATAAGGTCACTGATCATATTCACTTCTAGCTCATTAATAGTTTGCTTGTGTTTTTGCTGATTGCTTTTCAGTAACAAGGAAAGTGCTGAATGACTTCCAGATAAACTTCTCTGTGACTGTTTTAAGTATTGCTCATCAAATCATCAAATTCATTCTGAATTTCACAATGAAGATATAGACACTGAAAGAACTGTCCTTCTTATTAATATTTTGCCCATTACAATCTCATAATGAGATTACATTGAAGGCCAGAGAGGGAGGAAGCAAAGCATTAGAAAGGAGGCTCCCCTAGATTTAGGTGTTTGTAATTTTGTGGGCATAAGATTAGCAAAAAGATATATGAGACACCATTAGAAAAATTCGGAAGATAAAATGACAACCCATTATGACATCAGCTAGAGGACAAAGCAGCAACAAAATGGAAACATATTTATCAGGGGAAGTCAGTTCAGATCCCAAACTTGCAAGTTTTTCAAGATTGCTTTGCCCACCTTTTGTGCATTTGTTTCTTTCTTCATCATTTATGCATTTGAACATGAGCTGAGAGTATACTATGCACAAATTATTATATGCTAGAAATATTCATGGGGAGGACTTTTTTTCTATATTAATGTCTTTAATACTAAATTGAGAATGAATTTGGTGAAGTGGTAGGGAATACTGCCCTTTGCTACTCTGAGAGTCTATCTATGAGGCAAAATAGATTTTAATCAAGTGAAGTGATTCTTATTAATATTGTAGATATAATAGTTAATTACCTGTACTTTGTGGTGAGATGCCTAATATATTTTAAAAGCCTCAAGAGAAAACTTTCAGGGATATGTTGCCTGTCAAGTCTTACTACCTAGCAACAGCAATGTCCTGTACTGTTCATGAGCAGAGCATGTGTTGTGTTTGCCTAAAATTTTATTCTGACATTTCCTTCTTCCCAAAGCACATGATATGTGACCCAAGAAAAGAAGTACTGGTCCGCCATGGAATGAAGGAAGGAATAAAGACCTTCTTTGAGATTTGAAGAGAATTGTGACTGAGACTTTTGGATGTAGTCATATATGAGTCTTTCCACCAAAGAATGTGGAGGTCTGTTCCTTCCTATTGATTTCAGGGAAATAGGATCCAGCTATTTGCCCGCATGTCCTGGATACAGTCCTTCCCAGAAGTCTGGACTAGATGACCTGTCAATATCTTTCCTGACCCTGTGATCAGATGCCATGAACTAAAAACTTGGTGTCCTATTCCAAGACAAGGAATTAAATATTTACAGATGTATTTTTTCATCTGATGATCTTGTTTCCTTTCATATTTAATTCCAGCAGTTGGTTTGAGAAAGCCTAAAAATTCTGTTCAAAATTTTATGAATCCCTAGGCCCACCAGGTTGTTAACTGGACAGTGTATTACTATAAAGGAAGTGAGAAAAAAAGTGCCTGGCATAATTGTGTAACGTTTGCTTGCTCTGCTTTGTGGGAATTTTCAGGGGGTTTCATTAGGATATGGTCACTCAAAGCTGGTATCCTGGAGACCAGATGGCTGAATATCATTCGTCTTAATTATTCAACAACTAGCCAGTGCAGGTCAGGTCTAAAATACAGATATTAAATTCAGAGCATGCTGAACAATAAATTGCCTTATCTTGAATTAGGTTTTTATTCTCTTCAATTAAGTAATGCTAGGGGTGCATAACACTGATTAATCAAAGGCATTGAGTGTTACTTACTTGTGAGTCATAATTAGGTTAGATTTATAAATTGGATCTTTTTCAATTCATGTATATGCTTGATTCAGTAAATATACTAAAATAAGGCATTTTTTTCAAAAGCAATTTTTAGAGACTAGGGTTGATGCCATGATTGATTAAATAAATAAGATAAAGCAGCAAGTAGATGGTAGGTGACATAATAAGCTTATTGGTAATATCCCAAACCCTGGAGTTTACCTAAGTTGATAAGTTTACTAGACCTCCAGTCCTACCCCACCTGATCAAGATAATGGTGCCTGTTGTCATATTCTAATTCTGACTCTGTACACATAAGAAAAAGACACTATAACTCTGTAAACAATATGGGCCATGTGTTGGTCAATGTCAAAACCTGATGATAGTAATTTAGAAGTTTATTATGCTGTTGTATTTTTTTTTGTATTTTTAAAAATTTCCTATAATAAGAAAAAAGTTTTAATATTTTTAATGGTTAGACCTGATTATATAAAATGGAAAATAATAAATGTAGTAAAATACTTAGGAACATCGAAAATGTAATCCAGGACTCAGCAGTCACACTAGAGAATGACCACGTGATAACAACGATTTGTTCCTGGAAGTTTATCACATTGAAGCTGAAGTTGATGTGGATTCCCAACTGGCACAGCACACTGCTGCCCCAGACTCCTGAGGTCAAAGGATGCAGCTCTCTCAGCTTCTCTGTGGCAAACAGTTGTGCTGTAACCGATTTTACCCCGGTTAATCCGATTGCACCGACCCCCTGCTTACAAGGCTGCAGTCGGCTTGATGGCACATGCCAACATTGGCCTTTCCTTCTCCCTTCCTCAGTCCACTTGCCCGCACTCCTGCTTTTTAAGATTAATCCCTAACAAAGAGTAGCACGTAAGCTTTGCTGCAGGCACTTGAAACTCAGCTGCCACTCACAGCTCTGTTGGAAATTTAATATAGGTGAATGTACTAAAAAAAAATTAATGGTAAAAATAGCTCTTTATTGATCTTTTTAGGGGATATCTTGGCAATAGGTGTATTAAAGCGATGTGAAAAGAGAAGTAATGAATTTGAAAAACTGATTGAGACTCATTGAGAAATGAATGTGTAGTTTCAGAATTATCCCAGTATAGTTTATGAATTGCTATGAAAAGATCTAGCAATGTCTTTCAAAATATGATCCTGAACAACACCAAGACAGACCACATATGAAAAAAGTTACACACCATGTGTCATCCAGGAAATGCAAATTAAAAAGATACCACTACACATCCATTAGCAGGGCCAGAGTCCAGAACACTGATAACAACGACCGCATGCTGGGGAGGATCTGGAGTAACAGCAACTCTCATTCATTGCTGGTGGGAATGCAAAAGGTAGACATACTGAAAAATAGTTTGGCATTTATTTTTAGTTCTGAAATTTCCTGTTTGTGTTAGAATTTAACTTCCTATAAGCATCTTATTATATTGGAAGAGGGTACTTTTGATATTAGAAATATCTTGCAAAATTTGCAAAATAAAATATGATTCAGATAAATCTAGTTAATTTTGGAGAATGAATCCTTTCCACTAGGCTTATACAGATTTGTAATTTTCTCATTTGAATTAATTGTTGTCTCTTCATTTTCCAAGTGCCAACACGAACCATTGAAGGGAAAATTCACTCTATTATGTAAAAGGGGCTTCCTTGTAAAATTTGATACAAATGGTAAATTTCACGTTGAGACTTGATTTTAGATTAACAAGTTAGCCTAGGTCAAGGGAAACAAAGCAGAGGTGTGCTTCTGACATATATAGTAACAGAGAGGGTTTCAAGCAAAAGAATTCAATATTAAACCACTCACTATGTTTAGGGAGATCCTAAGCTTGTGTCATGTCTGAGAGAACGTTCAGATAAAAGAGATCTAGTCTCAAGGTGAACATGTCATAAAGAAGGCTTGGGACACTTGTTCTAACATAAATCAGCCATGGGAAGTGTTTCTTTGACAGTTTACCCCATGAGACTAATTCACAAAATGCAGAGTAAATGATACCTGAAAACTAACTTTACTATCTTACTAAGCCCTGGCAAAGAACAAAGAAGAAAGAATAGGGTGTGGATATATCAAATTAAGCCAATAGCAAAGTTAAAAGAAATCAGAGTGATGGAGTTTGCGTGTTTAAATACCCAAGTATGCACACACATGTATATACACTTCTGTGGTTTTACATCCATATTCATGCATTCTTTGGTATATATATGAGAGCTGTCCAGAAAAAAATCAAGCCATAAATGCCTCTATTTTTCATATTACATGGCCAGATACTTTCTGGACAGCCCTAATGTTATATGTCATATAGTATTAAATATGTAATCATATAATGTATATAATAAATTATTTTACTAAATATTTAAGTTTGAGAGGAATCTGTATTCCAAGAAAAGTAATCTCTCAATAAAAGACAGCTAAAGGAGCAAATAATTCACAAAAAGAAAAATAAGAAAACTGAATGGGCAATGAATATTTGAGGAGACCCTCAATTTCATTACTAATCAAAAATGCAAACTAAAATGATAACCATTTTACTGATAATATTGGTAAGAAGTACAAATATATGACAGCAAATACTGGGGGTATTCGAATTTCCATAACTGATGCTGGGAGTGTAAATGGATTTAACCACTGTGAGAAGCAGTTTGGAAAAACTAGTATCTATACCCTCAACCCAGAAACTATATTTATGAACTACCTGGAGAAACCTTTCCTAGAATTATATAGAAGGTCATTCACTACAGAATTATTTTTAACAGTAAAAGTTGTAAATAACCTAAATTCCATCAACAGGGAATCAAAATAATTGTAAATACTTTTATATGCTAGAGTTCTGATCTAGATTTCTTTAAATGTCTATGTTAGTAGATGCTGAAAAATAATATGGAATAAAAAAATAAGTTGTAGAATATGTACACTATAACACAATTATATATAGGGTGAAGATAGATATACTTAGCATATAACTAAATATACACTAAATATATGGTAGTGGGTGACTGCACTGAGGGAGGAAGGGCATAGGAATGTGACTGGGATGAGACAGACTTCATCTTTATTTCTAATGCTTGGATTCTTTAATTTTAAGAAGGACAAATCAAATACAACAATACATTAGCAAGAGTTAGTTGTAGAGAGTGGTTACATAAACTTCGATTACTTTATAAATTATACTTCATCTAATCTCTCTTTATCTACCTATCATCAATCTATCTATCATCTATCTAAATCAGCAGTGTCCAACTTTTTGGCTTTCCTGGGCCACATTGGAAGAATAATTGTCTTGGGCCACACATAACATATACTAACACTAAAGATAGCTGATGAGCCAGAGAAAAAAAAAGAGGGTCCCTTCATAATTTTCATATTGTTTTAAGGAAGTTTATGAAATTTTTTTAGCATTAAAATACCCAAAACTTTATTCAGTCTCACTACATGTCAAGAATATGGAGATTAAAATAATAAAGTAATACAGTTTTAACCATAGCATTAGAGGGAAATAAAACAGTAACATCTATGGCTGATAATGCTATGTGCAGAGCTAAATACTTTCATATACTTCCAATGGAAATGTACATTGCTATAACATGTCTGGAAAGCAGTTTGCCAGGAAGTTTATGAATTTTATTGGTCTTCATTCAAAGCCATCCTGGGCCATGGGTTGGACAAGCTTGGAGTATATAAGCTTAGAATTACTACCTAAGTTCAATTTATGGTATTACAGGACAAGATTTCAATCCTATCCCCACCCTTCTATGCTATAAATTAAGTCAATGGTTTCCACTTTTTTTTTAATTCATTTTTATTGTTAGACTTATTGGGGTGACATCTGTTAGCAAGGATTACATAGGTTTCAGGCATACAATTCTACAGTGCATTGTCAACTTGATGTATAATAAGTTCACC
>PVJL010005949.1:0-99798 GCA_004026885.1 Lyroderma lyra | reverse complement strand
GGCGGTGGTGACACATACCTAATACTCTGCATCAGGCGATACGCTATTTTGGAGAAGGAAAGGACATGGCCCCCTGACCTTGCCGATGCTGGGCTGCTGAGGAATATAGGTATTGACATAAGTACCAGGCTGGAATGAGTACCGTCAGGAAAGGCTCAGAGACTGTGAGTCTACACCAGGTGATGACGCCAGGCAGAGCGTCAGAGAAGGTTTTCCTGACAAGGTGACATGTGAGCAGAGACCTGCCAGCTGAGAAGAGTTAACCAGGGTGAGAAGGGGAAGAGCCTTCCCTCCAGGGCTTGGAAGTAGCAGTGTCCTAAAAGCTAGGGATGCCGTGGATGACCCTCCAGACACTGGGGAACCACCTCCCTGCAGGAAGAAGTGGGTAGGGGAGGAAGGCCAAGGCCACACGAGCTGGGTCAGGACTTTCTCCTTCTCCACAAATAATGGGAACTGACTCAGAAGTGTTACGCAGGCTGTGACGTCTCCTGCACAGAATGGAAAAGATAAACGAAAAAAATTATCAGTGCGGCCCAGTGGGGAGCGGAGAGGAAGCTGGAGAGAGGTGCTGCATAATTGTTACCACAAACCGACGCGTCCGGAATGGAGCTGAGATTTAGTTTAAAACCGCCCAACGAAGAGAAGAATAGCACGGGGTCCCCTGTCACACTCATCACTGTAGTGGTGCCGTTGGATTTCAGGTCTTTCTGAAGGTCGGCGTGATGTATACGGCCTGCCAATCCTGCAGCTCCACTTAGCACCGTAATGAGCTGCGCTCTGTCCAATTTGGTGTAACTGCCATAAAGGGACCATTTTTCTTGTAGGAGCTCCATGTTTCAGTTATTCCAATCAAATGTCTCCCCCCTTGCTTACTGTGGGGATTCCATCTACTAAAATGTCATTAGTTACTGCTTATGGGACTTTTCCTAATAAGCGCTCACTGTGCTTAGGATTTCTTTGCTCGAACACATTTAATTAGCACTCCCAGGTGTCACCAGCATGTGCTGCGCTTCCTGCCACTGCCGCGTGCTCCAGTGCAGATGAATGCCACTGACTTGTTTTCTCCGTCAGCCACCTGAGAGCAGCTAAGGGGGTCGCCTGCTCCTGCGACAGCTTCCACTCCTCTGTCACTGCTGGCCTCCCCTCATTCGTCACCCAGCCTGCCTTGCAAAATGCCCACGTCCGCTGACCCCCAAAGAGAAACAACCCCGTACGCTTTCGCCTGCTGTCTAAGCCTCCTCTCCACACAGCCACCCCGAGCGCATTCCCCCACACTGGCTCCCCGTCCCAAAGCCTGCTCCGCTGACATGGTGACAACAAGCAAAGACACACAGCCCTCTTCTGCCTTCTTTCTTTTCCTGTTTTCGTCCTAGGCAGAGCACAGATTCCCTAAATAGAAGTAAGAAAATGTATTCACTAAAGAACCTCCAAACAAAACACAGAACTTACCATGTAAGGCTGGGCACTAAACTGAGAAGCCGTTTTGTCATAAACAGAAATGGTGACTATCTTTTCCGAGTGGGAAGGCCCTAACTATTGTTACGTGTGCATGTGACGGGAAATGCATCAATAAATAGACGTGCGAGAGGCCATAGACTCCGTACATATGGAGACCATATGCGTCACGCTTTCTGGGACAGAAATATTATGTCCCATGTACTCGTATGTACGGTTGTCCTGGCTGGACCACGCGTCCCCAGTTTTGGCTGAGACAACATGGCCAAGAAAGTTTACACACACAGTTTGCAAAATCCAAGCAACGGGACAAGTGACGTGTCACAGCGATGTTGACAGAGAGTGGGGCACTGGCAGCCACTCTGGGAGGAAGGCCAGAGTCTCTCATAATTAGCACGTGACGTGGAAGAGTCGACACTGTTTTATAAACTTCACAGGGATGCCAGTACAGAAAAGAAACAACCAGAAGCAGTCGTAGGCATGCTGCAGAAAAACGGTTGGTACCAGCTTTTCCCAACACGCTTGGCCCGGAAGGGAGTCTCACGCCGGCACTGAGGAGTTTGCAATTACGAAACGGAAATGGCGAGCCCGTTCGGCAGGAAGGTAACGGAGACTTCACGGCTGAGCACCGAACCACCGCAGACACGGGCAGTGTGGCGTCACAGACGGGCAAGCCCATGGCAGTGAGCACGACTGACCTTGGCCAGATGGCAAGGAGCGGCACTTCCCTCGCTACCCCAGAGACAAAGGACTGCTTGTCAGTACCGGGATCGCGCCGTCGGCGGATCTGTGATTTATCTGGTACTGCGCATGCTTCCGTCTAAATGAACCACTGGGCCAAGCAGACGCGCGTTTTTCCAGGCAGTGCCTTCGGAAGAGACCCGGCTGAGACTCGGCCTCTGGAGTCCCATTCTGTGGCTCGCAGACCCCGCCTCACCGATCACAAAGCGCGCTTAGCCGCTCTGGGCCTCAGCTTCCTCGTCTGTAACGTGGGAACAATCACAGTAGCCTCCTGGGTCGTGAGGAGTTCATCCTGGCCCAGCGCAAGGCTCTCAGGGTTTGGTCCCCAGGGCCCGGGGACGTCCTCCCCGACGGAGCGCCTGCAGGTGGTCTCATAAAAGCCCACGAATGCTGAAGGACAGGCTCGGCCACGTGATTGGTTCGGCAGGTGAAAAGACACACTGCTGACGAAATCTGTGTTTATGGGGAGATGCTCCCTCGTTTACCCTGAACTTGGAGCAACTGCCGGTACAAAGACTGGACCGTTCTACGACCAGTCACAGGAACGTGCACTGACGCGCACTCCACACGGGGCAATGTGCTCCCGAGTGCCCCACTGCCATCAGACACCAGCCCTTGGAAGGCCAGCTCCTGGCTAAAACCCCGGGTGTGCCCGTCCAGCTGACACCCCTTCATGATGGGTGGAACAGGATGGGGAGCAGAGCAGAACCCCATCTCTCAGAGAAGATGGGACACAAGGGCTTCCCACCACGGAGCTGAAAGCAATCCGAAACGGGTGTGAAGGTGCGTCACTATGACGACCGTCCCAGCGTCTTTGTTGCAACCACGTAAACATCTACTGAGACCCTGCAGCCTCACGGTGGCAGTGGGAAGGGGCGGGACGACAGCCTAAAACAGAGGAAGTGGAGGCGGGCCGCGTGCTCGCTGGCTAAGACGGGAAGGAGGCGGGGCAGTGGCCAAAGCCCCTGTCCGATGGGCCAATAGGAAGAGACACACGATTGGCAGAGCCTTACCTGAAGGGACGAGGAACCACTGTCTTAAAGCAACCCGGACTCGCTAAATCTTAGGTCGCACGACCCGCTTTGTTCTCGGGGGCCCGCTGAGGGTGCACGGTGGACGAGGCGTGCGATGGGTGCTGACACGGGACACGATGTGTGCGCGAACAGGCTGTTAAAAACCACCCCCGCTGCAGTTCAACTGGAAATCCCTCTTGGCGAATGAAATCCCTGCAGGCATTGCGAGTAAATGTGCTCTGTCCCCAAACGCTGCGTGCTGCGTGCCCCACCCGCTGGCGGGCACACATTCCAACCCGGCCCAGCACAGGCCCTGGGCAGGGGGGCTGGCCCCCACCCGCCGCCCTGGAGGGAAGACAGGCAGGCAGGGACCTCGCGGACGGTGGGACAGCAGCTGTGCAGAAGTACACGTCAAGTGGACTCCAGAGGATGGAAATGGGAATACCAAGTGCACCCCCTCCTTCCTCCATTCACTCATTCAACAAATGCTCGTGTGCCAGGCACTAGGGATGCCGCGGTGGGCAGTTTACACTTGGTTCCCGGTACAGTCACTTCCCCTTGCTGCTGTAAAAATTACCGTCAAGTTGGTGGCAGCTGCAATGACAGAATGTATGTTGTAGTCCTGTAGGTTAGAGGTCCGGCACAGGTCCCGCTGGGCAGAAATCAGAGTCCCTGAGAGTCTGTGCTCCTCCCTGGCAGCCCCCGGGGAGCACCATGCCTCCCCAGCTCCCAGAAGCCACCTGTGCTCCTTGACTCTGGGCCCCCACCCCCCCTCAAAGCCGCGACGGCAGGTGGGTCTCACGCCACCTCACCTGACTTCCTCCTGGGGTCCCTTTCCCAGCCCTGGGAACCCTTGTGATGACGCCGGGCCCCCGACGCGGGCTCACCCGGGACAAGGTCATCCCAAAGCTCCTGCTCGAATCACGTTGCCGAAATGCCTTTCGCCGTGTGAATTACCCCGGTCACAGGCTCAGGAGCTGGGACGCGGACGTCACTCTGCCGACCACACTTGGCCTCAGGCAACTGCACGGTCCTAGGGAATCCGCGACCCGAGGTGTCTGGGCTGACGCTGCCCGGCCATTGTTCCTTTACCCTGACTCCACAGAGAGGAGGAGCCCGGAACCTTCTGTAGCTTGTTGTCCCGGGGCAGAGCGAGCTGCGCGTGTGGCGGCTACGAGGGAGCTGCCGTGGTGGGGACCCCGCGGAGAACTCAGGCGCAGGCCCCGCACCCGTCCTCCTGCCCCACTTGATTACTGCGCGTGAACACGCTGGAGCGTCACCCGGGACTCTCCCTGACGTTCATGATGAGCCCCGCGGGTTAAGTCACTACATACAACAGTGACTCCTTGAGGTTCTCTGCTTACTCCCTTGTCGGCACGTAGAAATCGTGTTACTGCAGGTTTAGTAGTAAATCATGGCCATTTGTCCAGGTCGGGCCAAGTAATTACCACCCACCTGCTTGGTGGCCCTGAACCACCACCTACCAGGGCACCTGCTTTGTGCGGTATCTAACTTTACAGTCAGTCCACCCACCCCGCTGTCTCCCAGTATTTCACGTCAACAAGTGAAGCTCCTGGAATGAACATAATCATTCCTCGAACCCAAAGCGAAATAAAGTCTACATTTTCAATGGAAGTCTAAATCCAGGAGGACAGACACGCCGATGAGCTCAGCGAAGGCACAGCGCTCCACGGGCCCAGAGACGCTACGTGTCCCCTTCCTCCCCCAGGTCTGACGCGGAGGCGGCCACTGGGCTGAGCCGCAAAGAGGCTGATGCGCAAGCGTGTGGAAGCCGTGCTCAGAAATCAGAAGGGTCTCGACTGGAAAGGTACCCCAGACTCGGGGGCCGGGGCAGGGGCGTAGCAAGCCGCTCCCATGTTTGTTACCTGCTATCAGTGACAAAGGAATTGGCTCCGGTCTCGTATTAACGCTGCAAAATGAGGGCGCCGGGCAGCCGCCTAAGAAGGCCTTTCTAGCAGTCAGTCTGGGCACCATTATGGCAACAGGTGAATGGGAGAACTGGCCTTTAATGGGAGAACTGAGTCCCACAGTCCGGAATCTGCAGGCCGTGTCGGCGGCCCTGCCTTTGTCCCTCTTTCTGTCCCACGCACCTTGGTCCCGGTTACTGAGCCTCCAATGGGAGTCTGGGGAGAAGCAAGGGCTCGGTAACATCTGCTGATAGACGGGGCCGCTCGGTAACATCTGCTGATAGACGGGGCCGGCGGGTGTCCACGGGCCGGCTGTGCACTCACCCGTTCAGCCTTCTCCTCCTGCCGTCGTGTGTGGGCTGTGCGCTCCCGTCCGGGGGCCCTGCTCATCGCCCTGTCCCCAGCTACGTCCCTCTCCTCTGGACCTGTGAGTCGGAATTCTCTTCCTGATCTCACGTGGGAACCTTTCCAGGAAGAGCTTCTGTTTCTCCACGTCCGTTCTTTCATTTACAAACAACTCTGTTTCTGGATGATCTCGTTTTCCTGGAATAACTTTCTAGCATCTTCTAATGGACTGTCACTAAGAAGTAAACTTCACTTCAGCCGTACTGACTCTATTCCCAGGGAAACAGTAAAAATCACGGGGCACCTCACCTGGGAAAACCTCTGGGAATGGCTTCTAAATTAGGTAGAATAGGCTACACTGCACACCAGTAATAACGACCCCCAAATCTCAGTGACTCGACAGAAGTTTTCTTTCTCAGCCACATGATACCAGAAATTCCAGGACACCTCTCCATGTGGTGACTCAGGGACCCAGGTCACATTTCTCTCAACATGCCCCACCTGCGTTGCTCCAACGGGGAAAAAGAACTTAGGAAACTCCGACAGCCTCCTAGGAGCCTCAGGGTGGAAGTTCCCCTGTCTCTTCCCCGGTGCCATTGGCTACAGAGAAAGCAGAGCCTTGGTGACCACAGGTGTGAGCACCCCCTGTCCGGCCTGTATTCCCCAAGGGGATGCGAAGGGCAGTGCTCCATTGGTGGTGTTTTTAGAAATGCAAGTCTGTTCTACCTGAGCCCCCCACCGTGAAATGGAGCCTTTACACCAAGGAACACGCCTCAGGCCGCGGGGAAAGGTCTCACCTGGGCACTAGCCCAGGATGCAGTCAGACCAGCGACTAGCTGAGAGGGACAGCAGGGCCCTGGGGAGGTGGCGCGTCCCATGGCCTGCAGCCAGCATGAGTTGACCTTGGCAGCAACAATGGACTTGCCCTCCCAGCCCCCTGGGAACTTGGTGCAGGAGATGCCCGTGTGTGACAAACACAGCGCTGTTCTCCTGCCGCAGGAGCACCTGGTCACAGGGTACCTGGGGGACTCCTAGGACAGCCTCCAGCTCACCCAGTGGGAGAGGACATCAGGAACACACTGCATGCTCCTCCTTCAAACACACCTTCACACATGACCACCCGAGTGTGTGCACTAAGACAGGACTTCCTCCAGCTACCGCACGAGCGGCGAGAATGGGGGGCAGCAGCTCTGGGCTGCTCTGGCCAGGTGCAGGCAGGATCAGCAGCCTCCCCACCGGGCAGGGTGGGGGCCCCGGGGTGGGGGGTTGGCTGGGGGCCCTCAGCCCATGGATGGTTCCTTCCGGCTCAGGCGGCCAGCCGAGCCAATTGACTGACTACAGCCATGGTACAGCTGGGTTTGCCCACATAATTAAGCAATAATTACAAAAAGAGCAAAAAGAAAATTAAGCAGCCAGGCACTAATACAAAGCACAGTGTCTGTGGCCGGTTCTGGAAGCTTCCGTCACTGCCCCCATGAAGTGCCCGGGCAGGGGGATTCCAGAGAGCACGCTCCCTGCCCTTGGGGGGCGCCCTGCCCCTGAGCTCCCCAACCGAATCATTTTCTGTATTAACGAGGTGCAGGGGCTACCCCCGGCCGGTGAAGGGGCGGACGGCGTGCCTCTCAGCAGCTGTCCCCGCTCGTGTCAGCGTCCGTTAGAACGGTGATCCATCTCCCCGGCACGACCGCTCAGCATCTGTCCTGAGAGAGGACGGGTCGTCGCTTTTGCCGCGACACAGACAGCTCCTGGCTACCCACACCCGCCTCCCTCTGTGCCTGTGGGGACCATCCTCCCAGGCCAGCCTTGATGGCCGCCCCTGCCCTGCGGCTGCCTCGTCCTCTGCCCCCCGATAACATGGACTCGGGGGGGCACCGCCGATTGGTCACCGACTCGTGCGACCCTTTCTGAGCGCTCCTGCAGGAGTGTGGCGTGACAGCGGCGCAGGCCTCGGGCACCCGCCCGCAGTGCTTAGCGTAGCGCGCTGAGTGGTTACGGGCTGAGTGTGTGTCCCCACTAACCCCTCATGTACGAGCCCCGCCCCCCGTGTGGCCGTATTTATTAAAAGATGGACCTTTGACGAGGTCACGAGGATGGGCGCCCCCGCTGGGTGGGATCAGAAACCCCGAAGCGGCTCCCACCCCTTCCCCATCCCCCCCCGGCCCACCCTGGCACCCTGCAGACCGGGGCAGAACCCCCGCACGCTGGCACCTCGGGCCAACCTCTAGCTTCTCCAACAGTGAGAAGCCAGTCCCTGTGGCTTCAGCCACGGCGTGGGGCATTTGTGACAGGAGCCCCGCAGGCCAGGACGGCCGCCCCCACACGGCGTGAGGCTGAGGGCACTGGGAGGCGTGCAGGGCCCCCGCCAGCGCCGATGGGGGTCGGCGACCTCGGGAGCCAAGGGCACGAGAGGACAGCGCGGCCCCGCGGCCGGCCAGCACTGTGGCCTGGGGCGGCCCTTCTCTGCAGGACGGAGGGAACGATGGCTGTTCAAAGTCCCTTCGAGGGCTACACTGACACGACCGTCGTTGCGAGATGCTCGTCGTCACCTACTCAGTCTCTCCTTCTTTCTTACTGGAAACCCCATTTTGTTGGCTGTGACACGACACCGCGGAGAATGGTCACCTCACAGACTCCGCCCTGGCCAAGGGGACACGGGCAGCGGTTCGGGAGGTACCGCTAACTTCCCTCGAACCGAGCCCTCGTCTTCCTCCCCCGCCCCCCGCCCTCTCGCGCTCCACCTTTCTCTCTGGTCTGTCGCCTGCCTGGGGTGTGGCTGTGAGGAAGGAAGTGCCGCTGCTCCCTGACAGTGCGAGGACAGTGGCCACCAGCCAGCGGCATCGCTGAGGGATACGCACCAGCATCGCTCTCAGTGCCACGGGGGGCACGACTCACCCCCGTGCGGGTGACATTCTCGGGTGACATGCGCAGTGCTGGGGCATGGGCCATGGGGCTCCCCTTCCTCACGAGGCGGCAGACTCAACAGCAGCCACCCCACTGCTCAGGGAAGCCTCCGCGACGCCCGAGGGGACTGTCCACTGAGGTCACCTGCAGACAAGGGCCGGCCTTGCAGAACGGACCGCAAAGGCCCTTGTGCGGAGTCGGGGCGTGTGACGTGCCACTCAGCACTCAGGAGGCACCACTGGTTCTGGGCTGTTCGTCGTCCACCCCAGAGGGCCAGTTCAGGGGCCGGTGAGCCCAGGCCAGCGGACGCGTCACAGCCCATGCCCGCGCGGGAGGCATGGGGACAAAGCCCGGCTCTGCACCACCGAGTGGGGTCAGGCGGTGCCGGTCCCGGCGCTGTGTCCACCGACAGGGACAGCGACATAGGATTGTCTTAGGAAAGTCCCCAGCTCAGGGTGCAGGAACACAGCAAGTGTCCAGGACATCACCAACAACGCGTTTCTGAAAACTTTGCTTAACTTCCACCCACGTCCCCTTGTCATTCATCTTCTGGGACAACTGTCCATCCTCATGAATTAGCACAGAGCACTGCAGAAAGGCACCTGATCGGCAGCAGGAGACGGCTTCCGGACGCACTGCAGAACTAGACAAAGCTGCTGGGACAGACGTCTGAACAGTGGTCACCTCGAGTGAACAGCGGTCACCTCAAGGTGGGGTGGCAGGGGGCTGGAGAGAAACACAAGGGAACTTTCTGGGGTGATGGCGATATTTTATATATGGAGAGGATGTGTCAAAATTCCTCAAATTACACTTAAAGATCTTTGCATTTTACTATATACAAATCACACTTTTAATAAATACAGAATTGGGGTAGCTCTTTCCTATTTTGTAGATGTAATTATCGTTAGCTTGCCCAAATCCTGGCTTAACATTTTTAAAAAATCACACACAGAAAACACAAGCCCACGAATAAGTGACGTGTTGGTGTTTATAGATTCCTTTCTCGTTCTCTGAATCTCATTTTTTGTTGTTGTTCTGGCTGCTAGTCATGTCGGTAGGAAAATCTGTCAATGTCAAATTTATGGGAAGGTTGAGCCTATATTAATCTAATACATCAATTATTTATAGATCACATGTTATATACAGTGTGGCTATATAAAATTTCTTACTGAATGATGATGCTATTAATCCAATGCCAGGGGCACACGTCACTTCAATAATAGCACACATTTCCTTTAATGTGTACCAAGTTGTGAGTAGACAGCCATGCTGCGTGCATAGCTAGTAAGAGTGTAGCCAGCAAAGCTGGCAGCAAAGGTGACAATGTGCCTCTTGACGACATCTTCTGCTTCAGAGTAGTTAGGTGCAAATGACAGTTCAATGTCCGGATGATTACATCTTTTCTCTCGTGCATTCAGTTTCTGGAACGTAGAGACTGCATCGCTGTAAGCAGTTCCCCCCGACAACCTGGACCCCCCGCCACAGAGACAGACTCCTCTCTCATGGACGGCAGGACCCCTGTGACTTGTTAAATGTCAGCAAGTATCATTTTTCCCAAGTATTAGTATTAATGCGATACGTTGGCTCTGGGAGTGTGGGTAGTGTGTTATTCTTTCAAGGTACGTGCTAAAATTGTATTGAGAATTGTTACCTCTTCGCTTGTATGCGTATTGGACTCAGAATTTTCCTTTGGTAGAAGTTAGTTTTCTTTCCTGTCATGTTTTAGGATCCAAATGATAAGAAAATGGAATTTCACCAAAACTCCCCAGGCTGTCAGCATAAATAAGGTCACATTTATCATTATTGTCCAGAGTCAGAAAATGCTCGGTCCCTGTCACTACACGTTCCTCCACTGGAGTCCCTCAGTCATTTCTGGAATCCTCGGGAAGTAACTTGCAAGCTAAAGAACGAGTCCCCCACTCGGGGAGGACCCCCTTGGGGAGGACCCCACTCGGGGGGACCCCACTCGGACCTCGGCTTCCTGGGTCTCCTGAGAACACTGCCGACCCTGACTCGTCCCCCAGCGTTCCCCAAACTGCACCGTCCCATCATCCAGGTGCTCCTGCTAGAACTGGGGACAGGTCCCTTCCTCAGCCAGCTGGCGTCCTTCATCCCCCTTGGGCCAGCGTGTGAGGGGGCCCTCCGGGTCAGACCCGGAGACAGCGCGCAGGCGCCCGGCCTGCGCACACGGAGGCCTCGGGCTACTGATGAGCTTTATTCTTTCGAGAGGCTCCGGCACGCGAGACAGCAGGCGTGGGAGGCCTCGTGCTGGGCGTTCCGGCAAACTACCCTGGTCCCCGCATTCTGTGCACAAAGGTGACACCACGGCCCTCTGGTCCCCAGGACCCTTTAACCAAGACAGGCGACAGGGAGCCAGTCCAAGAGCCCTGCAAGCGGGGAGCAAGGTCTCTGCAGTTAGGACCTCAGCTGCGGGGTGCGGCCCGTCCCTGTCCCCTCCATGCCCCTGGCCAGGACGTCCGGCACCCCCTGCTCGACCCTCTTGCAGGGGCCCAGGCCGGGCAGCTGGGGGTTGGCCCCTTCACCCGCTGGAAGGGACACACAGAACAGGCCTGCAAGCTCGTGCCCTCCTGGCTTCCAGAAAGAGCTCGTCTGTGACCAAGTGAGCAGACACTCGTGACGTGTGTGGACTTTAACAAGCCCCAGAGGAGGGGCCCAGAGCCCGTGAGCCCCACATCTACAGCACGGGGCTCCACGAGGGGGCGGCCCGGGCCCCGGGGGGACCCCCTCACCTCGCCGCACCTGGTCTTTTGTACACGGTGGCAGATGGAAGGGACAACTCCGAGACCCCTTCCAGCTCCCAAACGCAGGGACACCGCAGTCCTCGCCGAAACTCCTCCTCTCCGTCAAGCCACCATCAAGTTCACGAAGTTCTCTAGGAACTTTGCTAAAGTCTCTCACCCTTTTAGGAAAAAAAATTAACATTTCCAAAAATAAGGTGTCCCCTGAAATAGAAAGCTGCCTGTCTCGGTAGGTAGCTGGCATTGTCACTTGAGAATAAATGGAAAAGGATCAGTCGAGAAGCTTCCTAAATAGGCCAGCCCTCGACTCCCGCCCCCTCCAAGAGGCTCCAGGAAGCATCCACGTGACAGCGGGCACCGCGCTCGTCTGCCTTTCGTGGGGACACCCAGATGCCACTTGGAGTTCAGCGGAGTCAGCAACTTCGGCAGGCAGTTCCGGCCCGAAGGGCCCCCGCCAGCCGCTGGGCTCAGTGCTGTCGGGACAAGGCGTCCCCGGCCAACAAGGTCCCTGAGTCCGCACCGCCCAGGTCCCCGAGCCCGCGCCGCCCAGGTCCCCGAGCCCGCGCCGCCCAGGTCCCCCAGTCGGTGCCGCCGCTGCCAGCCTCCACCGTGCCACAGGGACACGTGCTCACGTCCCCGACGTTACCTTGCGTGGCGGCTGAGGTTGTGCAGAGGACGTGTCCCTGGGGGAGTCTGCGGGGACGTCTCCGGGAGGTGTAAAGGCCCCTCCTCTCACACCGACACTCACCAGGAAACGGAAAGCTGAGATGGACCCTCCGTCCCGACAGAGAGCGAGTCACAGCGGGATGTCTTCACGTCGTGTCCTCCTCCCCTCCTCATGGGTTCAGTTCTGCGCTGGCCGGGACCCCTCTACACGGTCCCCGCTCAGCACCAGGCCGATGACTAGCGTGGCCCCCTCTTCCCGTCACTCAGTTTTATTTCCCAGAGACAGGCCCCCCGTCCACCGATCAAGGAGTCTCCATTAAAAGAAACAGACCGAGGCAGGCATCATATTTCCGAGCTGAAGAGGGGAACTGTCCTGAGACGCAGCCACAGGGGAGCCAGTGGCCAGGTGGAGGGTCACCTGTCCTCCCTGGGCTGCCATTGCAGGGCGACGGCTGTCACACTCAAGGCCAAGGTCAGGGCGCACGAGCCTGGTGTGCCCTACGTGCAGATCCTGTCTACCGGTGCCGCACCGCCCTGTCCCTCCTGCCAGTCCCACTGGGTCCCTCCCTCCCTCTGAGAGGCCATGTGACTCAGCTAACTGAGGGGTGGATTCTTCGGACAACATCAACTCAGCACCCACGGGGTCAGCACTGTGCTAGCCACAGGGAACTCAGACTCAAACTCGACACCCGGGCCCCTGGGAGCGGTGGGCGATGAAGACATAAGCACATCAAGAATGACATGGCACCAGCTAACAACCAGTCCGGCAAAGCAAGGGATCCCCAGGGTGTCACGGGGGTGGACATGGACCCCTCCAGATGGGGCTCACGGGCCCCAGCCCCGCGGACCCAAGCAGCCTCTGGGGTGGCCGCTGCGTGGAAATCTGGACAGGGAGCCCCACGCAGGTGTCCACCCCTCTTCGCCTCCTCTCCCCCAAATGCCTGGCAGCCCTGCGAGGTTGGAAAAGTGAGAACCCAACAAGGTCATCGTCACCTTGACCAGTGACAGGACAGGAAGCCCTGGTTTGTGCCTGTGGTCACAGGATAACGTTAGCAGTGACCCCCGTATGCACACACGGTCCCCAGAATGGACCTGTCTGGCTTGTAAACCGTCAGTCCTAAGTGCAAGACCTTCTTCTGGGCCTGTCTTCCCCTCTTCCCCCACTGCCCCAGCTCAGCACACATGACCTTGGGGCACGCCGGGTTCCCCAGCTTGGCTATTGTGACTAGTGCAGCCGTGGCCATGAGGATGCAGATGTCACTTCGAGGTCCTGATTGAATTCTTTTGGACAAATACCCCAACGTGGGATGGCTGGATCACATGGTAGTTCAAGTTTTAATTTCTTGAAGAAGCATGACTCTACTTCCACGAGGTCAAAGCCAGAGCAGCCCAGTGGTGGCCGGGGGCTGGGGGAGGGGGAGCTCAGAGGTCACTAATCGGTGGGCATGAAGTCTCACCTAGGCAAAGGGAGTAAGTTCTAGAGCCCCACTGAACAACTCTGTCCCTGCAGTCAACAATAACGTGTGAGTGTTCTTACAAAAATAACAGAAAATTTAAAGAAAAAAGAAAGAGAATTTGACAACTGACTCACACAAAGGTGTCAGCACTGGTCATGGCAAAGCAATTGCCACCTAGATGCACTGACACAAAGAAAGGGCTCCCCCGTAACAGAATGGGGGGACTCCCGGCATGGCTCACGGCCTCCCGGTGCCCCTCCGAACACCCACTCCTGCCAGCAGAAACTGTCCCCAACACAGGCTCGCCCCGTGAATCACTCACTGTCCCTGGTGACACACTGCCCAGATGACAGAGCCTCTTGATGCGAGTGTCACCACAGCCCCAACAGCGTGAACGCTCTGTTACGTGTGCGGTCAGCCGGCCAGCGGTCCTTCCACCACCCGCTCTGGCGTGCAGTGTTACAGGACAAGCCGTGCAGATGTGGAAGCCACCTAAGGTCACGGGAACTGTGAGATGCCACACGGCACCTACGTTCTCCGAAGGCCACGTGCTTCCATACGGCGCACAACATCCGACCGACTGACGGCCTTTCTTCTTGGAGCGAGTGTAAGGAAGCACAGCAAGGCCTCGGGCGTGCAGTCAGCCGTTCAGACTTCACACTCTCTAAGGATGATAAAAGGCCCACAAACCCGCCACCAAACAACTCAGTGGCAGGGAGCCTCAAGCTTTATTCTATTGTAGATTAGCAAGGATTGAGTCATACCATGATCTATTTTAAAATACAGTGATTTTCATACTGCACATGTTTAAAACATTTTCTCATTCAGCCTGAAACAAGGAATAAATTTCCTCATTTTCTTGAACAACAGTTCCTAGATGTGTCTTCTCCTCCACCTCTGAGGACGCGCTTTCTTGCCTGGAATACAACTTCTGTCTCCGTCAAGCAAGTAGGTTAATTCTTTAACTACATTGCACAGACTGTACGTGATCGTGACACTAGCAACTTTCCAAGAATCGAGTAAGACGTTAAATAGCCATTTACAGGTCAAGCTGAGAGGTGAACTATTAACGTAGACAAGCCAGAGAAGTGGGATACAACCCCCCACCCCCTCTCGATTTCTCCTCACCCCCGTTGTGCACGGGCACACGGGAAGCGGAGAGCCTATGTCCTAACAGTCCCCTCCTAGACGTGGCAGGATGAGGACAGGCGCTGAGACCCAAAGACAAAGTGACAAGTACACGGCGTTGCTGCTGCCTCTGTCCCCTGCCGCCCTAGCCCTGACATCTCTCCCAAGCCCTCCCGCAAGGAGTTCTTCTCCTCGGGATGCTGCAGACGGGGGAGCCTTCTGTACCCAGCAAGTCCCAGGGAGGACGGCTGCAGACGGGGGAGTCTTCTGTACCCAGCAAGTCCCAGGGAGGACGGCTGCAGACGGGGGAGCCTTCTGTACCCAGCAAGTCCCAGGGAGGACGGCTGCGGTCAAATTCATCCCCACTGGGGAAAGGGGAGCTAATGAGCCCCGAGTCCTCCAGAGGCCTCTGTGCCCTCAGGAAAACAACGTGTCCGCGCCAAGTGCAGCTAGTTCATGGTGGCACGTCCCTGACACGCGAGGCCCTCCCTTCCACGTGGCGCCGTGCACACACATTCTGGAACACGCGGCCGGGGAGGCTCCATTGCTCTCTCCTTCCCAGCACCACAGGACCCCCCATGCCCCACCCTCCAAAGCTTTACATTCGGTGACCCACCCCAACCCCCGTATTTACCTCAGGCCTGATGTATGGGAAGGGGAGCAATGACACCCTACCCACATCAGAGCCCCGCGGAAATCTCTACAGCGTTTCTTTCACACATGCGACATGCGTAACTTTCGATCGCTCTCATTTCGGAACGTGAGATTAGTCATTCTCAACAAAGCTTTGTGTCCTTTTTGTATAAATGCCACTGAAGAGAACCCTCAGCTCAGTACTGCCAACAGGTAGGTCCCTACCTGTCTGTGGCAGTAGAGACACTCAGCCCCCAAAGCAAGAGCACCAGGTCCTTACCAAAGTCATTGTCCCTGAGCTCGCTACTCAGTGTAGCTGCAAAGTGTGGGATTGAGGACATACCCCGACACAGGAGGACTTGGTAGGAAGTGCACGGACCATGTGATTTTCCTCATGTTGTCTTAAACACCCTATGTCCTAGGCCCAAAGGCATATTATTCTAGATTAGAGATACTCTGGAGAGATACTGAAGGAGATTTTTGGAAAGTTGTATAACTGTACTCATCTATCTGAAATGGCTTAAATATAATCCTTCTTAAGGACAGGAAGCTGCCTAGATAACTTAAGTCCTCACAGATCTATCCCTGGGAACAAGGATGGTTCAACATATGCAAATAAAAAAATCAATGTGATGCATCAAGCTAATAAAATCATGCTAAATAAAAAAGAAAAGAATCACATAATCAATCATATGATAATCATGACTATTGTGATCATTTGACAAAATTCAACATCCATTCATGATAAAAACTTAACAAATTAGTCATAGAAGGAAGATAACGCGACCTAACAAGGGCCATATATGACATGCGCACAGCTGACAGCGTACTCCGTAGTGAAAGGCTGCAAGCTTTTCCTCTCTGGTCAGAAACAAACAAGGGAGCCCACGCTCACCATTCCCATTCCACATAGCACAGGAAGTCCCAGACAGAGCAATCAGGCAAGGAAAAGAAATAAAAGGTATCAGAATTGGAAAGGAAGTGGTGAAATTGTCTCTATTTGCAGATGACATGATTTTACATATAGGAAACCCTAAAGATTTCATCAAAAACCTGTGGCTTGTGGATACCAGAGGCAGCGGGGTAGAGAGAATTAGAGGAAGGCGGTCAAACAGGACACACCCCCAGGTACAAGGTAAGTAAGTGCTGTGGGCGTGAGGTACAGCACGGGGACTGCAGCTGACAACACTGTGTGGTACGTAGGAAAGTTAAGAGAGTAAATCCTAGGAGTTCTCATCATAAGGAACTCTTTTCCTTTTCTTGTTACTGTACCTATATGAGAAAATGAATTTTAGCTCAACCTATTGTAATAATTTCATGACATATGTAAATCAAATCATCATGCTGTGTACCTGAAACGTATACGTTACGTATATCAATTATTTCTCAATAAAACTGGGAAAACAAAACTCCCTACAGCAATATATATATAAACCATTTTAAACAAAAGCATTCTGTTTTTTAAATGCCTTACAAAAAAGGTTCTGCATGCTTTTTGCAGCATTTAACAGCCCCTTCCGGTTCTACTATCAGTAGTAATCATAACAATAGCAATAATCATAGTAGTAGCAGTAGCCATAGCTATGATAGTACTAGCAGTAACAGTCATAGTAGTAGTAGCAGTAGTAGTAATAGCGGTAGTAGTAGCCGTAGAAGTTCTACTTTTAATCTGCAGTATTTCTTAACATTCTTGACATCCACAGACCTTGTTGAGGACCCTTTCAAAGCCATGGACATGCTCTGAAGTATGGTTGACTGATGTATACACATAATTTGATTCAATAAATACAAATAAATGTTGATAGCTTGATGATTAAATAAATGATATGGTTGACTTGTGTCCTCTCAAAATTCGTATGTTGAAATCCTAATACCCAGCACCTCAGAATGTGACCTTATCTGGAGAGAGGGTCTTCACAGAGGTGATCAAGTCAAAATGAGGTCACTGTTGTGGGCCCTAATGCAATACGACTGCTGTCCTCATGAAAAAGGGGAAATCTAGACACAGAGACCTAGACAGAGGGAAAAGTAAGTGCAGATACATGGGGAGGAATCTGCCATCTATCTACCAGCCAAGGAGAGAGGTCTGGAACACACCCTCCCCTCAACTCTCATGAAGATCCAACCCCGCCAGAACCTTGATCTTGGACTTCTGGCCTCCAGAACTGGGAGACAGGATGTTTCTGCTGTTCTAAGCAGCCCCGTCTGTGGCACTTTGCAGAGCAGCCTCAGCAAACAAATACAATAATTTTGTGAGGTCCTGTCATGTTGCTATGTGTACCTGTAGTTCATTTTCACTGCTGTCTGACACACCAGAATTTATTTGTCCATTCTGTTGCTGGCGGGTGCTTTCCAGACATCAGCGTGAGTGATGCTGCTATAAACAGTAATGCATGCCCCCCAGCGTGCGCCCGAGGGCTCCGCCAGAATGCCCGGGGCCGCAATGCAAGCGCCGCAGCAAAAGATGTGTGTGTCTTTGATGCAGGCCGCTTGAAAAGTCGATGCAACAATTTATACAGCAACCAGCAGTGCATAAAGGCTTCCCTCTGCTCCTCAAACATGCCAAAACTTAATATCATCAGAATTTTTCATTTTTTACCAATTGGCCAGGTGTCAAACTGTATCACATTGGATGGATAGATGGATGGATTCATTGACTGACTTACTTTAATATCATCATCATCATTATTTGTCTCTTATTTTATTTTTCAACTTGTCAAATTCATGCAATATGATTCGATGTAAATATCGTATATCTTAAAAGTTGTCACTGTATGAGATGAGCATAGCTCCAAATCAAAGAACTCGTTAGCAGTCCTTCCGATGTTGTTCACTCCCGCTGATTCCCCACAATGTTGGTTTCTGTACAAAATTGTAAATGGAGGGTAGCAGTCACAATTCCAAGATGCAGGCCTGGGTTAGAGATTTTGCAGAAAACAAGTACTTTTGGATGTATTTGTGTGTTGGTGTAGTGAGTGCTGATTCACGTCTATGGCTACAATCTTTGGCTATTTTCATAGAGATTCTCCATTAATGGTAAAATAGCACACGGGCATTAGAAATCTGATCATTTTTGGAGAATGCCATCCTTTAGAGACTGTCACCTCATAGCAATCTCTTGAAGTTAGAAAGAAAAATTGCTCTCGGACCCATTCAGGACCTAAAGCATGCAGATGGGACTCAATTTCCCAGCCTTCACGTGCAGGTCAGTGGTAACATTTAAAATAGGCACCAAGGGTTCAGCGCTCCCTTGCTGCCCCAGGACAGTTTCGAGGGCGGCCCAACACCAATTTGTAAACTCTCTTAAAACATTACGAAAATTATGCACAGACCTTTTCCATATAATAGCTCATCAACTATCACCGTTAGGGTCAGTGTATTTTATGTGTGGTCCAAGACAATTAATTCTTCTTCCCATGTGGCCCGGGGAAGCCAGAAGCTTGGACAGCCCTGTGTTAGATGATGCCAGGTCCCCTGGTCAGCATTAGCCTTCAGTTCTCATGAAAAGAAACAGACTTTACACACTTCATCTAGCCTTCCTGACACGAAGTTAAACCTGTAGAATCAGTATTTTAGAGTTGAAAGAAGCTTTAGAAATCACCCAAGTCCAATCTCTCCCATCTTAAATATTTCAAAAACAAAGCAGAGGAAATGGCATTCCTAAAACCACAGAACTATCCAGCTGCAGAACTAAAACAAGAACCCGGGTTTTCTGAGGCCCAGGCCCAGGCCCCTCCCACAAGACCCACCTGTACAGGTCACACTGTGTTCTGAGCGGCTGACATTTCCCGTAACAACCGTGAGAGAAAACCTTGATTCTCAGGACAGGTCTGCATAGGTCTTAATGATGGAAAGGAAGAATTTCCCTTCGGGTAAGAAATGTTGTTGCATTACCAGACAAACGTGCTCGTTTTGAGCAGAGACGCCCGAGACCCGAGCACCCGCTGAGCCCGGCCACCACAGACCCAGGGGAAATGAGAAGCCGTTGTCCTGCAGCGATAGATGGCTAAGCCTCACCCTCAGACACGTCCCTGCGCGCGTCAGCGCATGTCCGGACGCACGGGCGTCGCTAGTTTGTAGTCCGCTGCTGCCGCTTTAAAGAGCACTTTCCATTGCACGGTCCCCTGCAATGCGACGTCTATGGGCGACACGGTATCTCCCCGTGTGGCCATGCCCCGGGTCCGTGATGAGCCCTATACTGCTGGGCAGGTCGGGGACCTGCACACGCTCCCTACTACACGTGACGCTGTTAGTCCCTAATCAGTCCTGTCACACGTGACACCCACAGTGAGCATTCTTGTATACAAATCTGTCGTGGATGCTTCTCTATGTCCTTTGGACGAATTGTGAACACGTAGTTAGAACAACCAAGGGTGAAGGGTGTATTATGGTTCTGGTCAAGTTGTCTTGAACGCAAATCGCCCCAATGCCACCCCACAAGCCGAGGGGGCAGATGCTGGTCTGTGGCCCTGCCCGAGCGGCGTCAGGCGCCGTCCGGGTTTTTAGTACTCTCTTCCAATTCGGTAGATGAAAAATAGCTTCTGACTGTTGTTTTAATTTGTCTTTCCTTAATAGGTGGTTAGACCTTTCTTCATAAGTAGGAGAGGCCCACGGTCACCACACTTTTGCCGCCCCAACCATGTGACAATGTCATATACAATGTCATCTGACAGTCAAGGTTAAATGGACAATGCTACTAGAAAAGCTACACGGAAAGATTAATGCATGCATGACAGGAATAATTTTATGGTAGGGCCGAAAGAGTCATAATCAATTTTCCTGACAGCAGAGCTTCCCAATGCATTGATCTGAAATCACGAGAACGGATGATAAAATGTCCAGAGCACCTGTACCTGCCACTGGCATTGTTACCTACGCTTATAGAAAACAGTAAATCATTTCTTGGGCAAACTACTAATTGGGAAAATAAATTTCAACCTGATCAAACTTCTGAAACAATCACTTGACGCTATAAACTTTTAGTAATAGGAACTAATTCTCAAACTTCTCTTCTACAGAAGTCTTTTTGTTTGTTTGTTTGTTTGTTTGTTTGTTTGTTTGTTTTTTTGCTTTTTGGTATGTGGGTAGCTCCCTGGCTGGGAATCGAACTCAGGCCGCAGCGCTGACAGCACCAGCGCCGAAGCCTTAAGCCACTGCACCATCAGGGAACTCCCAATTTTTAATTAAATATGTCTAGCCCTCAACAGATAGGACAGGTGACGAGCCCTGGTGGCACTAAAGACAAGTAATATCATCAAATAAAGAGCAGATCCAAGCAAACATCATTTGCAATGTGACACGCTATGCAAAGAGAATTTTTAAAATTACCACTCCATAAAAAACATTTCTTCAGTTTTACCTCGTTTGAAATATAACAGGAAAGAAGAAAATGTTTTAAAAGATTAAAATATTTAAATTCAACTTAAAGTTATTATTGAGGAAAATGTCACAAATATAACTTTAGATTGAAGTGGCATTTTTACATTATTATTAAGAAGAAAAGCAACTAAGTTTCTGCTCACTGTCCCCCTCCCTTCCTGTTTGTTTGTGTCCCCCCCTCCCGCCGGCCCCCGGTTGCACTTCCGGCCGCGCTTTCCGCTCTGCTACCACCCACTCCCGCTCCCGGTAGACGCCGGTCTCTACAGACGCTCAGGAACCTCCAGAGCCCGAGGCGGCTACCGTTAGCCTCAGCGGACAAATGAGGGCGCTGAAAGGGAAAGAGGTTAAGAAACTTGCCCACGTCCCGGGACCCTGTCTCCCTGAGTGGCACCACGAACTACTTCCACCAGCTGATTCTAAGACCCGATGCCAGAGAGCTCCCAAGGCTGCAGCTTTAGTCCCAAATGCTCAGGACCCACGCACCACACCACCCAACAGGCACTGTCACCTGGATGTCCCACAGCACCCCCGCCCCTAGGGCACATCGATACGTGGCCATGGTCTTTCCTCATAAACCTGCTGCTTGTTCCCCATGTCCCCGTGCTGTTGGTCAGTCACACAGCGACCCACGCCGGCCCTCCCCGCCTCACTTCCTGCGCACACCCGCCTGCCACCTTTGGCACGCACACGCTGTGCCCCCGGCCCCGTGCGAGACCCTAAAGACACTACAGTGGACAGGACTCTGTGAACATAGGCTCTGCCCCTAACTCACACTCCAGTGGGAAGACGGCAAAGTCCAGGGAGAGGAACGTTCCAGAAGGCAGATGCTGGCCTTTGTGTCAGATAACCTGAGTGTCACACACGACCCCTGTTATCAGTTGTCGTGTCTGTAAACGTGAGAAAAGCAATAGCCGCGCTCCAGGGGCGTTGTGAGGATGAACTGAGGCCATCCCGTAGCCTGAAAGCATCTGCACGTAGCAGGCGACAGTTTCGGGTTCGTGTCTATCAAGCTCCACAGAGATTCCTAAAGCTGCACAGTCATTCCGAACAGTTGTAAAATCTTCAAAGAGAACAAAGGGGCAGTTGTGGACTCCCTACAACTTAGAACAGATTGCAGAAAAGAAGAGTAGGCACATTTTCAAAAGCATCAAATACGTTAGCGATGGGAGAAAACACTGAATCATCTCTACACGTAGACGCTAATGCAATGTCTAATTGTTCCAATAACTCACTTTTATGGAGCGATCGAGTTATCGTGAAGGAAATGAAATCCCGTTAATGTCTTATTAATAACAATTACGTTCTTCAGAAATTGATGTGGAAGGCAGACTTCACGTGGGTCAAAAAGTTACAACTTCAACTGTACCATTTGGTTTGAAATGTTCTCATCATACAATGTCCGTAATTAGCGTGATTCTCTTTCTTGTTCAAGTCTGAAATTACAGTGCCGACGTCCCTCTCAGTGACAAAAGCACTTTCAACGACGAAAGTTTCAGAGGTGGCTTGGAAGGCCCATTTGATTGAGCTCGCTGCACGCAGCTGCAGTGTTGCTGGGCGAAGCCTCCTTCTGGCTGTCGCATCCGGTCTCCTGCTTTGATTGCGATATTGTCCACCAGGCTGGGCTCAGGCCCAGCGCACGTTATTCAGATGACTAACACTCCCTTCCGATGGCAACAGAAAACCCAGGGCAAGCCTTGAAAGGGACACGACGCAGGGTTAAGGGTGTGCTGGGTCTGCACTGTCCCCTGCTGTAATTCCGCAATGTTTAGCGGGGTGCACCCACTACCCTGCAGGCCAGTGCGCTTTGTCGGGGACCCTGTGGGTGGCTGGGAGGGGAGTCCCAGCTGCTGTGCGCCCAGGTGAACACACGAACACGGGGACAGGCACTGACGAGATGAGCGCGCTGGCGGCCCAGGCGGAAGTTCGAAGCAGGACTTCTGCGGAAAACACACCTGAGAGGCCTGCGCCCCCCACCGCTTCTCGTGCCCCCCACATTCCGTGTTAGGGGGTGGCTCTGGGACACACCCCACACTGTGCCAGAGTGGGCATTGCTCCAAGGTGGACCTAGAAAAAAACTGTTTTTACCTTAAAAGTTTGAATTAAAAGTAAAAAAATAAATAAAAAGTGCTGGTATTGACTACGTAAGTGCATATGGAGGTGCGGACTGCTCTCACGCCCAACATTCAGCTGCCTGCTGATGTTATGAGGGAACCAGAGCTAAAAAGCTGCAGGGCAGCCAGTCTGCAAACATCACATAGGGCAGACGCACATGACAAATGAGCTTCTTGGGGACCCCGTGCCCAGGATACCGTCTCAGTCCCCCAAGGTGCGCTTCCTACGACTGGGATCTATAAGACGTGGTTAGGTCATTACCATGGGTCCCCAAGTACCTCAAAACCAGTATGACTGTGCAATTCCAACTAGAAATGCCAGGGGCCACCACAGCCCACCCCCACCCCCACCACAGGGACAATGACTCTTACATGTCCCTAGGGTGTAACTCAGGCCTGAGTCACAATTCTTTTTTTTTTTTTAATTGGATGTTCTTTCACTATTTTAAAATACAATTCTTCTTAGAATGACTTATTTTGGATAACACAAAAGCACAAAATTTGAAAGCAGAAGGCGTGGGCACCCACCCCCCACCCCCCCCCACCGGCTTTGCCACTTCCTGCCTCCGTGTGAGGGGAAATCACTTAACTCTCCCTGAATGTCGACCGCCTCCTTTCAAAAGAGACGACACTGATGTGCATCCGCTGTTTCTGCTGCCACCTCCTTTATGAAGCTTTCTCTAATTGCCCAGGATGGAGGTAGTTTGAATGGAACTCAGTTGACATCTCTGTAATAACAATGGACACTGTGATGGCTAATTGTATGTCAACTGGACTGGGCCCCAGGTGCAGGGACAGCTGTGCATCTGGGCGGCTGTTTCCGGGTGACACGAACACTGAGTCAGTGTGCTAAGTAAAGCAGATTGCCCGCCCCTAGGGATGGGCCTGTCCGATCCATGACAGGAGGACAAAGCACACGCACACACACACACGCCCACGCACGCACAGACACCCCAAATAAGCAGAAACTCCTCCTGCCTGACTGCCCTTGAGCTGTGACATCAGGTTTCTCTTTCTTTGAGCTCAAACTAAAACATGGGCTCCCCCTGGGCCTGAGCCTGTTGGACGTGAGCTAGAATCCCAGGGGCGGCTCCCCGGGGCCATCAGTCACAGATCCTAGGACATCTCTGCCTCCAGGAGCACGTGGGTCGCATCCTTATAATAAACCTCCTTCCGTGTACATCAGGCCTGGGCGGACTATTTCAGGGCAAGGGCTACTGCTGCAAGTATTGTGGTGCACATGTTTATTTTAGTGTTCAGGTGGTCACCCCAAAATTGCTTGGTGGTCCACCAGAGGGACCAAACGGACTTCTTGCCCAGCCCTGATATATGTGCACGTGCTGTTTGTTCTGCTTCTCTGGAAAACCCTATACAGACAGGCTGTACCATAACCCTCTCCATACATTGCTTTTCTCCATCAGACTATGAGGCCTCCCCGTGCAGGAACTATTTCAGTGCAGCTTTGTCAGTGCAGCCAACACCGCACAACGTCGGCACAAAGTAAGTACTCAGCAAGCACCGCGCGAGTGAGTGGCCACCTCTCAGATCTGCTTTTGTGGCTGTGTTGGGAGGTGTACATAGAATGTGTGTGAGCTTTAAATCGGTGACCACACACACAAAGCAGGAGCTCCCCACTGACGACCAGAACCAGGAAGAGACCGGAGCAGGGTCACCCCGGGAGCGGCGCCCACGTTACTTTGCACCATTTTCCCCACTGGGAGATCTGTCCTTCTGTGTGTTCTTTTTCTAGTATCTTCTTAGCTCATTTTCATCTTCTCCCACCTCAGGAAGGAGCTTTAAGCAAACTCGGAATTTATTCAAATTAATTTTCCTGAAACAGAATTATGATCACGTCATCCTCATGCTTAAAACTCTGTGTTGGTTTCTCTCTAACTCCAAAGCAACGTGCGAGCACTTGGCATCCAGGGTCCTCTGCTGTTGGCTCTAACCCGGCCCACACCTTCCACCTGTCCGCCTCCGCATGTGCCGGCCACTTCCTGTTTCACGAACATGGTGCCCCGGCACCTCAGCCCCATGACAGCGCTCCCTCCACCCCCCCTGAGAAGTCCCTGCTCACTGCTCTGACCTGCACATGCCCCCTCGGCACACGGTCCGCCTGTCGCGACACAGGTCACACGGATAGGGGTCTTCGGCGTATGTCGTCTGGCCGATAAATACCGGGTCCCCCCTCACCAGCTAGAAGAAAATGTCTGTCCCTCCAAGTCTCCTAGTACTTGGTCCAAAAAGTCTCCTGATGGCACTTAGCTGGCTCTGCCTTGTCACCTCCATGTGGACCGACACCCCCTTAGAACAAACTGTTTCGCTCGGCTGTGTCCCCCTGCAGTCCCGTACAAAGTGGTGTTCAGTAAGTGTCTGCTAAATGGGAGAATGTGGTGAATAAGCAAATGGCCCAGCAAGGAAAAATGAGCAGCCCCAACTTTCCCATCAATTTCTCCTTCAACTGCTGATGTCACGTTTACAGTCGGTCTCGTGTAGACACACGCATCACTTCCTACGGAGAGCGGCAACAAGCAATCACCCCACAAGTTCCGAAAATGAGAACCATTTCTTTTCCCCATGAGTGAGCATTCTGGTGACAATCCAGAAAATTATGTGATGGGGATAATTATGAGCCATTTCAACAACAAGAATATGTCATTTTAAAGTTCTCTTTTATAAGAATGACTAAGTTTTTGACGCTGGTGATTGCGCTGCACGACAACACTTCCTAACAGCAGGGTGGGTACCCAAGGCGCCAGGCGGCATCGGGGCTTGCAGGGCCCGCCCTGCTGGATGCGGGGACGAGCGGCCCAGTGCACAGCCAGCACGGGAGTGAGGCCGACCAACCGACGACCACGCCACACCAGGAGCGCCGGGCCAGGCCACAAGAACTGCTCGGTTCTCCAACTCTTGTCCACAGAGTCATGAGCAAGTAAAATAGCTGTTTTAGGCACAAACTTTAGGGGTGCTCTGTTATGTAGCATGACAGGATTGGTTACTGTCTGTAACTAGGGGAATGAACAAGAAATATGTGGGGGAAAGACATACTGTGGATTAGACACTCTAGTTAAAAGCAACAAAGTCGGTGCACACCCAGCAGTGTGAATGGATGACAAAAACGTGGAGGCAAAGAAAGCACAAATAAGAGTGAGATGTGTGGATCAACACCTTCCAGGTAAATTAAATATTTGCAGAGGAGACTGGACAAAATTTGCATTTTCTTTTCTCTGAAAACATTTACATATTTCCTTCTCTTCTCCGAAAATGCCAGTGCATTTCTGTTACACACACACACACACACACACACACACCACCCTTACTACTTATCATATTTTCTCTCTTCCTTCATTTGCACAGCAGAGGTCCCCATATTTTCACCATTTTATCTTGTCCCCTAAGAAGACAAGCAGTGTTGCACCAATACTGATTTGCAGACCACCGCAAACACCCTCACATAAACAGCATACACTTATTTTAAGAATGTCGTCCCATGAAAATATCCCTCATAAAATTCTCAGAGTGCTTATTACAGGGCTCAGCTAAGCTGCACAGCACGCGAGTGAGTCACACCAGTGCAGTGCCACCCTCGGCAGCCCCCAGTCTGGGGGGGCGGGGCATAGGAGCCCCCCTTTCCTCCTGCACCCCCACAGGCAGAGGCAGACCGGCCTGTCACATCCCACAGTGGAGAGCACACCTCAAGTTCCGAGCACGTGAAGAGGACATGCTGCCATCAGTGGCCATGCTAACACAGCCGGAAAGGTGAAGTTTAACATCAGTGGGACTGTCCCCCTGTTCTATCGGGGAACACAGACACCAGCGCATCGGAACGCGAAGCCTCAGCCCAGGGCTGACGTCACTGGTCAGCCTTACGTCCTCCCTCCCGCTGGAAGAGGAAAGGAGCAGGTGGACAGCAGGTGCCCTACCATGCCGTGAGGCAGGTGGCAGCCCCCGTGGGCAGAAGAAGAACGGGGGTGGGAGAAGTGACAGACATGACCCAGGTGACACCCTGGGCCCTGACCAGGTCACTGCGTGCATCTGGGTTTGAGGAACTCCAAAGTGCTTATGCCTTCTGCTTCATCCTCCTAATTGTCCCAAGTTTCTCCAAGAAACAGAGACGTTTAAAGTGACTTGACTGCAATACCCAACAAGCACAACGCGCAAAGCTTGTGGCGGGAAGCCAGGGAGTGGGGGGAGGGGAGGGCGGTCCCTCTCCTTCGGGGTCTTAAGCTCCTCAATCCTCATGCACATGTCGTCAGATCCACCCTTCAGGTAGGTGACTGTGTGCAGGCAACTGTGACCACGCGGTGTGACAAATCGCAGGGTGGTGAGAGTAGAAATCCCTCGTGGGGCTAAGGTCTGCCCTGAGAGAATCCGGTGGAGCGCAGGGGCCCAAACGGGGACATCCAGGAGATGCCACGGCTGTGACACAGTGAGAGAGAGTCTTATTCCGGCTTCTTCCCGAGTCGTGCCTGTAGGACAGCAGGTACTTACTGAGTGCAGAGCACGTCCACGTGATTACCCCGCCGCAGCATTTGCGCTTGCGCAGTCTGTAAGAAAACCTGCGGTTCCACAGGGATGTCCCTGTTTCCAGCCTTCAACGTCTCCTTCACTTGAAGACAAGCCGAAACTTCCAGCTCAAATCCAAGTTCCCAGACACCTTCCAATGCTGAAATGCAGCGGCCCCACGCCTTGGAAGGGGGTTCCTGACGCTGCCCTCCACGTGCTGTGGGGGGGGATCGGCCGGGCCCACGCTGGGGTCGGAAAGACCGGGAACAGGCAGCGGCAGGGGGTGCCCAGCGCTGCGGCGCGTCCTCCCCGCCCTCAGCGACGGCCCTGAGCGGGACACGGGCGTGTGGCTGGGGACGGCCGGGTGGAACGGCACTGATTGCAGAGCTCGGCAGTGGGTACCGCAGTCCTCCGGGCACCCGTACCCGGAGCAGCCCTCAGGATTCCCTACAAGCAGCCCCACTCGGGCCGATGCACGGCCAAGTTGCACGCCTCCACGTGGGAAGGAGACCTTCTCACACAGCCCAGCCGCCTGCGGGCTGGAGGGGGCTCGGGGGTCGCGCCACACACAGAAGTGACGCTCTGGACGCTGTGAGCGTTTTACGTCAACACCGGTGACCGACCTGCATGGCATCACGCGCGGGGCCTCGGCACGAATCCCTCCAGCTTTCCCCGGTACCCGCGTGGAAGCTTCTCCGTTTTTGCCCCTCCGTGAAACACTTTGGCCGAGCGGGGTCTTCCCCTCCAGACAGCTCTGAGCGTCTCTTTTCGAGGTAACTGCCTCTAAGCGTCCCGCGAGCCCTCCTGACGAGCCAGAGCAGCGCCCACAGTGCCCGCTCGGCCGCGTGTGCCCCGAGCGAACCGCTCCGTGGGCAGAGCCGCCTCGGAGCCGGCTCCCCAGCCCGACGGCCGCCGCAGAACGAGGGAGAGGCGCGTTAGCGGCGTGGCGTGGCCCTGTGGCCAACAGTCTCGCTACCGAAGGCGCCGATGCTGGGAAGCCGGCTGGGTGGGGTCCATGGTGATGTGCGCGCAGGCCCCACTGAGGACCTCCCTCCGTGACAAGGGCAGCGCCTGGTGCCCCGGCGGAGGCAGGAGCCAGCGTGCGCTGCGGAAGCCCAGGAATGGGGGCCGGGCCGGGAGCACCCCGGCGGCGGGGTGGGGTGTGCGCACACAAAGGGTCAAGCAATTTTTACTGCGGGCTCCGTAGTCTAGTCACAGCAGGATTAGCAACAGGGTTAATGCAACTGCAAGATTTCAGCTTTTTAAATATTTGACTGCATTACGGCTACATTAATGGAATTAAATAAAACGTACTCAGAAGCCCATGACTTGGACAAATCAAACTGCATTTACTTGTCCCTTTTCCCATCTAGTCCTTTTTAAACGTGTGTAAGTTTTGCTTAGGTTAAAGCACGCTTCAGTAAAAGGTACTTGACGTTGAAAGTCAGTGCAGAACGTTTTAAGCCCGCCCTGACCCTGAGCACCGTTTTCCTCAGGACAGCAGCATGGAGTGCCATTAAGCCCAACAGCCCCCCACCCGCCCTGCAGACTGCACACGTAAACGCCCGGCTGCCCCCCGCAGCAGCCCCGACCCCTTTCCATGTACATTTCACAACACAAATTTGATTCATTGATTCTTTTTTTTTTGGTTCCTATCAAGTTTTGCAAATTAACATTTTTGCCACTAAGCGTTTTCTTAGGTGCCTGTTCCTTCTTCCAAGTCTCATGCTCTCATGTGACGTTTTAGCTACTGTCAGTCCCATTTCGGATTTTTCCTTTCCAGGAAGCCCAGCTTTTCCTGTCACGTACACAGTGACAACATCACTGCAGCTAGAGCAGCCGGAGTCCAGACCTGCTGCCTCATCTACACGGCTGCCCTCTTCTTCTCATTGGGATCGCCGCCCTCGGCTGAGGAACGCCCCAGCAGAGGTTAGTCTCCCAGCCTCTTCAGGTGATGCTTTCAGACCTGCCTCAGCTTCCCCTTGAAGACAGCGGCGGCCGGGGGCATTTCCGGGGGCCCAGCAAGCCGCCTCCCCTCCCCGCCCCCTGCTCTGCGGCCACCTGTCTCCGAAAACCTGTGTGTGAAGCAGAGTCTGCTCCTGAGCGCTGTGCTCTGCTCCACTTGTCGGCTGGTCCCCCCTCGCACCGAAGGGCGCCCACAGTCCCCGAGCCTTGAGAGGAAGGCTCGCTCCGTGGTGGGGCAGGCGCTGCCTCCTGCGCCTCTGCCTCTCAGTTCTTCACATCGGAACGCACCAGTCTCGCTGACGTAAGGCGGAATTCTTTTAGACGTTGTTATCCCTGTTAGGCAGAACTGGCTTCACAACCCCTCCTTCATGGGTTTGTTTCCTCTGTGCTAAATACCTCCTCGATGACATTTTCGCCTCACAGTGGTCCTTCCGCCTCTCGGCACCAGAGCACGGCGCAGGGTGCAACAGGTGAGGGCCGAGCTGCCGGTAACCGGCTATGCACTCCGGGCATTTAACCTCCCTGAGCCTCAGCTCCTCGTTGTAAAACATCATCGTCACGCCATCACCCCCATGGAGTTATTGCAAGCTTTTAAAAGATGCACGTAGAGCTTGTTGCACAGTGCCTGGAACACAATGAGCTCCCAATTTTGAAAAATTCAAGTTAAGATTTCATGGTGAACTTCTCACTTTCTCCCGAGCCGACATTAAGTCAGTGAGCAATCACAGGTGTTTCATGAGTCAACAGTCACATAAAAATGTATTTTAGACCCATTTCCCTGGGACTCAATCATATGACTTAATGTCAATCAGTAAACACATTCGCCTGTGGGGCAATCCCAGCGTTCACTTTATGACCCCCAAGGGGCCAGAAGGTAACGTGAGCGCTGAGCTGAGGCCAGCTGCCCAGGGAGAGGCTGGGCAGGCTCAGTAAGACATTGAAATCAGATGTTCCGCAGCAAGTCCCGACATTTACACTTTTCTCAGAGGATGCACCACCTGCTCATCGTTTCCAGGAGTAAAACATAAGTTAGGCACACCTGAAATGAGAAGGTGGGAGCCTGGGCCACGGCCTGAGTACTCTTGTTTCTCACATTGCTGCTTGGGGCTGGGCTGTCCTTGACATCCATTTTGGCCCCGGGTCATCTTTTCCTTCCCCGACCTTCCCCAGAGCCTGGTGACCTCGCACCTCGGCAGCTCCAAACGTGTACCTCCACATTTCTCCACAGCAGTTCCTGTTTCTCAGCGCACCCTGCTAATTCTCCTGAGCCCACTCGGTGAGTGTGGCTGCCAGCCCCAGCAGCTTTGGCAGCCTGGGGCGCGTCTGGCAGGAGCTCGTGGAAAATCCAGGTGCTCCTCGCCTCAAATCTGCAGGAGACCACAAAAGACTGCCCACGCTGAAGCCGCATGCTGGATTCTTCCACGTACAGAACGTCCCCTGGTGCACAGGACCCACGTTTACATCCAGTGCTTGAAGGCCTGTTCCCTGACATGGCAAGCACTGGAAAACACCTTGCAGAATGATTTCGCATGGCAACATTTTCTTTCTGCAGCAGTTATGATCATTAGACTTATAAGGCGATATTAAGTGCAATAAGAGATAACTATCGGGTCACATGTAAATATTTTCTTTGCGAAGGCTGGTCAGAGCCTTGGATTGGATTTTAAATCAGCAAGATTGTACATCTGGAGTACATGTGATATAAAATGTGTCCTTTTGAGCTACACTGGTGTAGGTACGTTTTTTCTTAACTTGCACTTGTTTCTTTGCCAACTGCATAATGAAGAGTTTGCACCTGTTACTTTTTTTGAGTTGCTTCAACTCAAGGAGCCCTGCCGCTCTATCCTCCGGATGTATTTAAGCTGCCCCAGTGATTCCTCTTGCTCTGCAGACAAAAGGCGTCCTTTCAGACAAAGGAGTGTGATTAGCAAATACTTTTATTTCATGTGTCTGACAACTTAATTTCAATGCAAACAATACTAAGATGGCCAGCCCCCAAAAAAGGGCATTTAAATTGGGTGGAAGCGTGAACATTTATGACACACAGAATACACTATTTTAATTGGAAGAAGTGTCTCCCTTCCCCCACTGTTGATGGCCACAACTGGAGGTGGGGGGGGGGGGGGCGGTCTGTATGCCCCAGGTGGTGCAAGGAGGGCTTCCCGTATCAGACAGCCTGGTGTCTGGTGTGAGGGGCACCCATGCAGAGGAGTAGCTGTAATATTGTTGGTTCGGGGTTTTTTAAATACTGTCTTCAGCAGTCTTGAGGCCAGAGGCAGTCTGGTCCCCTTCCTGAGCTGTTTAATTAAGCCCACACCCCAGCCACCTCCCTTAGCAGGCTGTCACCCGCGGAGCCACCATGCACCCACTCTAATGGCCCCAAGCCCAGGCACAGCCAACCAGGGACTGCCCCTAATCCACAAGGAGCCTTTAAAAGCCAGCTAACCCCACCCCGTTTGCCATACATCAGATGCCCCGACAGCGCCAGCTTGTTGGTATCCCTTGTAGGGTACAACCCGTTGCGTGGCCCTACCCAAGAGCCCTCTCTCCTTTGGAGCTGCGTGTAGCCTAAGTGTCAGTATGTTGTGTCCTGGCATCAAAAAATCTTTAAATCTTACAAACAGTGGCCTAATGCGACATTTCTGGGTCCCAGTATGGTGATGAGGCTGCGCGCGCAGGAGTGGAGGAGGCACGGAGGCAGGAGGCAGGGCCCTGGCAGAAGGAGGAGGGTTTCCCCCACAGAGCATCCAATCAGTTTGTCAGTGCATCTAATTACAGCTGTCAGAGCATCCAATCACAGCGCGGCAGAGCCAAAGCCGACGTGAGGACAGGCATCTTTGGCAGCAGTGGAGGCAACCGGAAGCTGGTTCACGCGCTCTTTCCGGATTCCTCCATCAAGAACTTCATATTCTTTTCTTTGTAACAGTACTTTGTGGCAAGATACTCTGAGACTATGTCAATATCTTGTTTCCCATCATATCTTTGCCCAACAATTTTAGCATCCATTGATGATTACCTAAATCTGTTGTTACAGTTTTGTCAAATGATGAAGCTGAAAAGTTTTCTGAAAACTAAAACTAGTGACCTCAGAAGCTTTTGTGAAGGGTCACAAACTACACCCTGATAGCCATATCCTGCCTGCCAGCTGTTTCAGTCAATCACAGTTTTGGACCCAGCCCATTGGCTATGTACTGTCTACAGCAAAGCTCAGCTGAGTGCGTGCAGCAGGCACCATACATGTCAGAGCCGAAACTACTATCAGGCCCTTAAAAGTTTACTGACTCCTGCTTTCGAGAAAACACTGCTTTTCTGAAACAGGTACAGAATGTGTTTTTAAAAAGTAGGAAAAGAAAAAGAATTCTAATAAAGTAAAAACCTGATCATCAAAATGAAAAATAAAATTCATGAAAGAGTTGAAACAATACTGTGGCAATACTCCAGAGAGGAGAACAAAAGACTAAGAGATAGAACAGAAAAAAATAAGAGACTCGAGAGGATCAATCAATTCAGAAGTAATGACAGTTGATCAATAAAAGTTATAGAACACACATACACACAGAGAATACTGAGTTTTTTTAATTGAATATTGAAGTACTCACTTTTAGATTAAATTAATCCATAAAAATGAAAAGGACCTACTTTAAGACACATCGTTTTGAAAATTTCCAAATAGCAAGAAAAAAACAGTAATTCTAAAAGCTTCCAGAGAGAGAACAGAAAGGGAACGGGTCACTTGCAAAAGAGCAACCATCAAAATGGCATTATATTCATCAGCAATAGTGGGATAAATACCAAACAAGTCCTCAAAGTTCTAAGAGAAAATACTTTCATCCTACAATTTGTACCCAACTAAACTATTCATTAGACATTGTAGGAAATCCAGGGATCCAAAATGTGTCTCCCATATTGCTCATCCTAGAAGCCAGAGGAGGAGGTGTGCCACTGAGAAAAGGATATAAACTGAAAAAAAGGGAGACGAGATCCCCTAAGACAGATGGCTGATGCAGAAAAAGTCCCCAGGGTGACAGCTGTCCAGCAGCACTAGAGAGAGAGAGACCATTTGAATTAAAGCAAACAGAGGCAGAATTTTGAGTGTGAAATAGCCTGGGAGGGAAAAAAGTATAATTGATATGTTTGGTATGTTTAAGTATTTAGGGGGAAAAAAACATTAACCAACATATGAAAGATTGAACAGAACTTTAAGAATTTTAGGTTTCTTGAAAACCATGCAAGTAAGCAAAGGCCACTATTCATTGAAGAAAAGTAAAAAGTTGTGAAAGAAGTAGTATTGTAGTACCCTATGTGACCCTGCAGGGAGCACTCTCACAATAACAAACCATGACAAGTTGTGTAAAATTGCAGTAATTCTGGCATGATGCAAGAGGGGAGGTAACTGGTGTTAATAGAGCTTATCTACTGTAAGTCAACAGATATTTAAAATTGCTAACTCCAGAAATAGCCACAGAAGAATATTATTTAGAAATATAAAGGCAAATATGAGAAGAAACTGCTTTTAAAAGCTGAACATTATCTCAGACTTTGAAAGGGCAAGTGGAGGCAGGGTGAGTGTTCCAGCTCTGATGAGTCACGTATAAATGCCAGGGCTGTGACTGCCTTTCCTCTGCCTCTCACCCCTCCCCCCAGCTGCCCAATACCCTTTTCTTCAGAGTTAACTCAGCTATGAAGGGCTCCCAAATGCATCAAGTCAGAATTTATCCCCATCACCTTCATATTCCCACAGCAGCTGGAATATTCCTCACATTAGTGTCCAGTGATACAAAAATAGCTATTGCGTATGGCTTATGATCCTGGCATCCTGTTAGGTGCTGGAGACAGAGCAGTAAACAGACATCACAGCCCTACTCGCAGGACTTGCAGTCTGGTGGGAAGACAGACTCTAAGCACACACTCAATTCAGTATGGACGAGTGCTGTAACAGTGAGCCCCACTGAAGCACCAGTCTTCCCATTCCATGCAAACATCGTTAAACTGGGGTTAAAGAGAACAGCACTCTTCCTCTGGCTCTACCTTGCTCCCAGTATTTTCAGGACATCTAGTCCCGCCATAAGCTAACCCACTGAGTTCAAGGAGTCACCACAAGTTGTTTTGTGGTTACTTTCCAATTCAGTCCTGCAGGTGACAAGTGGCTTCTGCCTCCTGCCTCCTGAATCTTGCCTTTTCCTATCTCGGCTCACTGCTCAAGACACTGCCTCTCCATCTTCCAGCTGTCACCCAGGTGGGGCAGATGCTCTCTGTCCACCCCTCCCTTTGGTGACACCATGAAAACAGTGTGTTGTGATCGCCTGAGCTCTCCTTCCCCAGGGCTCAGCCTGGGGGCCGGGGAGGGCAAGGATGGTGTCAGCAGCAGGAATCCTTTTTACTGGCACACCTCTTTGCCCAAGAACCTAATATCTATCCCAGATCTTTGACTGCTGTCTCCAAGCTCTTCATTTTCATACCACACACACCTCAAAAGAGGAAACGGATGAGATCCTTTAATAGGAGAAGAATGAGACACAGAGAAGAGGGAAGTCTAACTATGGACGACACCAGTAGGAGCAACATGGCATTCCAAAAATCACTTCTGAAAATACTTTAAGTAGGAGATAAAATAATCAGTATAATCAAAAACAAATTTAGAACCAAATCCTCCAAAAGCATATGCTTAGATACATGTCATCTCTGTGTGAACCCCAAGGATCTGTCAGTTCTCTTGAAACATTTCTGCAGAGGAAGTAATCAGTACTCACTCATCTATCTGTCCCCACTCACGTGGAGTTGGGTATTTGAACTGCATTTGTGTCACACTGTGCTCCAATTTTTAGCATTTCTTCTGATGCTTTCAGATACAGCTTTTCTTGCGAAGAAGGCTATTTGTCCGTTTTATTTTATTAAATACTAATAAATGCTATTAAGTTCATATTTAAAATTATTTTATCATTTGGGGTTGTAACCAATAAAGAAAAAAAAAACATATCTATAACATACAAACATGTACACACACACACACACACACACACACACACACACACTGATCACTTAAGCAGAGTATCTTGTTTAATTTGAAAGAGAAGAAAAGTATCTTTTTCCTTATTTTATATGACTTTTCATCAGAATGTGCTATTTTCGTGTTTTTAAAATTTAACTTAATCCTCTGACAATTAACCTCAAAACAATCCAGAAATCTGAATTTCTAATGTGAAATAAGAAGGCATCAAACAGACTACTGCTTTATTTTAACTTCCAACATGGAAAACAAAACTGGTTAGTCTAAAATAAACAAACAAACAGCAACAATAACTTGACGCCCATCGCTACCACTCAGTGCTGGGTCCCAAACCAGTGGTTAATTTTTGCCACACTGAGGTAGAGGACCAGGCTGACGATGAAGTATTCCTCTGTCTCCTCGATCCACAAGAGCTCCATGCGCACCTTGCCTGACGGGTCTGTGTAGTCAACACAGTAAGTCTGTCCCAGGAAATGCGGCCCGTCAGGGGGCCTGGGAGAAGCCCGCATGCAGACCGGGGAGCTGAAACACCAGAAGGGTTTCCCATATTCGTCCAAAAGAGTTATGTCCATTACAGAACAACTCTATAAAGCAAGCACAAAGATGTATGAATGTAAGGATAAAATGTCCACTTAGACCACAGTTTCAGGTCTCGGCAACAAATGCAGCAAAGTCAGTGAGTGAAGCCTGGAGATGAATAAGCGTTAGTGAAAGAGGCGGCGGAACTAACAAGAGAACAAACCTAACAGGCAGAGGGAACAGCATGTGCAGAGAGCTCAAGAGAACGTGACATGTTTGCTAGAAACCACTCACGTGACTGGGCAGGGAGGACCATGGGGTCAGCGCTGTCCATCACCCCCTCCGCAGCCTGCGCGCACTAGTTAGGACCAATAAAGGCATGTCCGATAAAGGCAGGATGGCAGCAAACCGGGTGGGAGCATGGGAACAGTGAGGAGGTGTCAATCATCAGTGCTAGTATCTCCCAGGAGAGAAGAGGTGGGAGAGACATGAGACAAGTGAGCGGAACCCCATACCTGGGGGAAGGCGGGGAGTAGGGGCTGAGTCTCCTCTCTCCCACTACAGAAGAGGGGGTCTGGGAGAAGACAGGTGGCAGGTTCAGACATGCCGAATGTGGAAGGCAGGTGCACAGACACCACTGTACGGGGGCTTCCCCCAGGCAGAGGACACAGCGGGAGACATTGATAATTATTAACATTATTAATGAGGTCTATTTCAGAATTAATTTTTAATTGTAGTACAATACTCACAACATGAAATTTACCATCTGAACCATTTAAAGTGGACAGTTCAGTGACACTCACTGCAATTACATGCTGTGTGACCATCACCATCATCTCCAGAATCTTTGCATCTTGCTAAAGTGAAACTCTGCGCCATGAACCAACAAGGACCCATTCTGCTCCCCAGCCCCTTTAACTTTCTGTCTCTGCAAGTCTGACCACACCAGGTCCCCTCTAAGTGGAACCCCAGAGTACCTGTCCTTATTTGTCAGGCTTATTACAGTTAACATCATGTCCTCCAGGTTCATCCATGTTTTCACATGTGTCATAACTGCCTCCCTTTTTAAGGTAGAAAAACATTCACTCGTATGGATATTCCATCTTCTGTTAACCTATTCATCTGTTTATGGACACTTGGGTTTCCTCAACCTTTGGTGACTGCGGAATAATGCTGCTATGAACAGGAGTGCATGGTGCGAGTTATATTTTTTAACATGGTCTATGGACCAGACACTACTCTAAGCAGTTTACTATTTTTATTTAATTTTCAAGAAATTCAGAGGTAACATGACAACTCAAATCTACTAACACCTTTTCAGATATGTTTCATTATTTGCCTGACTTGTGCCCTATATTAGTGTTCTATTAATTACAACTTAAACACTTACTCTTAGAAATCAGTATAAACTGAGCGTACATGTCAGCGTAATTATACATATAGAGAGATGTTATAGATATCAGCATAAACTTGCATTCAGAGGTCTGTATAACATTTAAACACAGCTGAAAGTACTGACCATTTGGTTCTGAGTATGAAATATCATGACTCAAAAAATATATATCTTAGAGAAATTTCCAAAAGTTGAAAAAACAGGAGATGTTTAATAGGTGACCGATGTGAGCTGGCTCCCAGCTCTGGAGGAAATGGGAGTGAAGAGCCAGCCAACGTGAAGCATCCCTGACCCCTGACCCCTAACCTCACAGAGCGCAGACCAGGCCAGTAGCTCCTCCCCACACCAGGTAGGGACTTCCCAGGGAGCCGGCCCCAGGTGCCCTCAGAGACTGCAGCCCCTCCTGATGCCTGTGTCCAGGTCCAGGAGCAGAGCCATCAGCCCCATCACAACCCTCTTCATAATCACCCCAAACCTTGTGCCATGCCCTCCCTCTGTCTTTCTCAAGAGAGCTGTTTCCAATATCCTTTCCTAAATCAGGCTCCCTGGGCAAGAACTTCTAGAATGCTTGCCCCTAAGCAGCAAGCAGAACTCAGGTCCCTAGAGTAGTAAGTCGGTTTTCTGCACCCGCACCCCACCACCAGTGGACCCTGCCAGATGCAAAGCACAGCACTTGCACACACAGGTGCGCCGTACTCTTAAAGGTGCAGCTTTGACAGGCCCCGCCAGCTTTAACCACCCATTTCCCAGCAGCGCTGGTCAGCGAACTGGCCAAAGCATCTTTCTTATGGGGAGCGGGAGCACAGCCACAGCGACAAGCTGACCCCGTGATACGCCCATCCGCAGGTTCTACTGAACTCAACTATTCTAGCATAACACGGAACCAGTGTTGTGCGGACTAACACATCTAGCTTAAATTCAAACTGATGCCAAGCTCCACACAGACTTAAACATAACAGTAAAACAACATCAAAACATGCCAAAGCATAAAAGAAAGAAGGAAAAGGAACAAGTACAAGAAAAGCCTTACCGAAGTATCTCCATGAGTCAGCACTTCTGATAGGAACCAAGAGAAGACACACCAGGAGAGTGCTTTATTCTGTCTTACCCTGAAGACTGGGCAGGGAGCCCGGCTGCCCCGAGACTTTGTCAAATAGCATGGTCACCAGTTATAGGACACCTGTCCTGTGTGCATTCGCGATTGACACTTCAGCCCCCGTGAGCATCTCCACATGGTCTCACTTCAGGAAAACACGAAAACACTGATTTGCTCATGATGTGACTTTTTTGAGTAGAATAATCACCCATATAAAACTGCAAGCTGCTGAAGTTAGACTGCAGACACTGGGACTGCAGCTACTTTGTCAAGTGACCTCCATGTCCGTGAGCGCTGGTTGGAGGTCACCCACTTCCGTGCCCCTCTGACAAAGGTTCTTCTGGGAATAGTAAGCCAGCAGGACCTCAGAGATGCCCGTCACGACCTCGTATCACTTCCAACAATGTGATGTGACAGGCAGTCCCTCCATCTGTCATCATCACAAATATCGCTGTTCCGTGTTCTGTCCTTGTGACCGGAATCACAGATTTGGATGACACGCTCTCTTACTTACCCAGCTCTGATGAGCACTGCAAGTGACAGTAATTACGAGGCTGCTGCTGGGAGGCTGTTTCTACAATTTCCAGAAGTGGGGTGGGGGGAGTTGTTTGTTTTCTAATAATTACATATTCCTAAGAAACCTCTTCCACCATGCACGCTTGCTTATAAAGACTTTCTAACTCCCGGACACCGATTCCTCCAAGTACACCTTAAGAGTTTCAGTATACTTAGGGGGTAAGTATACTGAAGTTAGACTGCAGTGCCCAGAGGGAAATTCCCGAGCTGCATGGCAAAGACTAGGGCTATGACATCCCTGACCAGACCTGTGTTCTCTGCAAACTCTAAAGACATTGTAGTCTTGGTACTGTACCCGAAATTGAAAGCAGCACAACGCCAGCTGCCCACACCTGCCTGCAGGCCCCAGGGGGAGGGTAGGAGCTCTGCATGCCTCTCCTCTTCTCCCAAAGCCTGTCTGACAGAAGGGATTTCTAGTGAAAACTGGCCAAGGGACATGCAATCCATTCTGACTTTAAGGACGCCAAGTCCTGTGTTTAGATCAAGCCGTTTTGCTAGAAACCTGCAAGCTTGAGTCACACTGGCTTAGCGACTACAGAGTCACCATTTGGAGTTCCTTCTGAATCTGTGCCCTCAGCGTCTCTGAGAGCTGCTGAGAGAAATGTCACCACGTTGGCTGCTAAAACGTGACTTAGGATTGGTCCCTTCTGCAGCTTAGTCGGCCCTACACTGTCCGCCCCCCAGGGACCAGCCCAAACCAGCTGCTGCACACTGTAATCACTGTGCTCCCCGTGGAGTGTAAGGACGGCTCTCACCCTGCTCTCGATCACCAGAAAAGACAGGACAGGAACTCCTTAATTGTGCTGGCCCTTTAAGTCTGCCATATTCATAGTCTGCCTTTCTTGGGCCTCAAAGTCTATTTTGATTTGATTTCAATGTTTTATCTTAGTGCATATTTGATAGGACCCACATACAGCCATTTTTAAAAAGTCATGTCTATGGTCTTTAGTAGTCTTTGTATGTGATAAATACAATCCTTATCAAAGTTTAAACATTTGTTAACGAAGAACTAGAATTAATAAGACATCTCATTATTCCAAACAGAAGTGGCTGCAGAGGCACAGCAGACACCTGACAATACAGGTTGGACTGCACGGGTGTACCTGCATATGGATTTTTCTCCATGAATGCTGTGAAAGCACTTTCCTAAAGATTTCCTTCATGACATTTCCTCCCGCTAGCTTACTTCACTGTAAGAATGCAGTATGTATTAATAACACATACAACATACAAAGTATGTGTTAACTGAGGCTTTCGGCCAATAGTCGGCTAACAGTAGTTAGTTTGGGGAGACAGAAGTTATACGTGGATCTTCAACTGCACGGGGGGTGGGCGCTGCTCAAGGATCAACTCCTAATGACAACGAAGTCCTTTTCACGCTCAGTGGTGATACTGACCTTGGTCTCAGCCCTCACTATTAATCGTTCTGACACGGGGTCCATACACATGTGGCAGGGTAAGGCCCCCGCATTCACAGGAGGTAGATCCCACTGAATACAAAAATCCTATTCATCCCACAAAATAAAGCTGGACAGTAACGTGAACCAGGAGCAACCATGGGCACAAACATCACAGAAGAAAATGAAACCGTGTCAGGACGTTGCTCCCTCCTCCCCTTCTTCCTTGCCAACTCCCAACCACGAAGTCAACTCTCTGTCCACGTGGCCAATTTCTGACAGGGGTAGAGATTGGCTTAACTGTTCATGGGATTATCTGTGTCCTGGAAGTAGTAACTGCAATACATTTTAAACTGATGGATGTGTCATTAAGGCATTTTAAGCAAATGCTCCTTGCCTGGTCCAACCTACAAGTCCACTCTCCACAGACAGACAGATGGCCCCCAGCACCCCACCTCTCCTCCATCACCCTCTCCGGGAAGAAGAAAAGGCTCTCACGAAGCATCTGAAGAATGAATCAACTGACTGCCAATGGCTAAGGGACAGACACAATTCTTCAGACACCAGAACAGTAAATCCAGGACTTTAAAGGCAGCATCACACATGGACAGACATGTTTTACTACACGGAAACCAGGTTTCTGTAAGAAAGGAAAACAAATTACCTTTATACAGCCATCAAAAACATCAGTCCTCCAGGAGAGGCCAAGTTTTCCAACAAGAGGCAGGTGTTCTGTGTTATTTTTAAAACTTATCACAGTGAGCTTTGCATATCCATTTTCAATAAGTCCTGAAAAGATTTAATATTTTTTAATTACTATTACGCCAATGTAGGACAAGTCAAGTCTCTTCAGGTTTGCTGCTCTATAAAGGACACCTCATCCAGCAAGTACTAGAGCAGAGTGGGGCAAGATATCACCGCGGTCTGCTGGGGGACCACCAAGCAATTTTGGGGTGACTGCCTGAATTAAGAAAAAAGTCATAATATGTGCCACATTACGCCATTATTAATGTTAGTATTACTAGTAATATAAAATCACGCTGTAACTGGACATGCATGTGTGTGCTATCGGATTCTATAACCTGCAGTGGACTCTTTTATACAAGATACTTTGTTACATGTGTAATAAAATAAATAGCTGGTGGGCCATGATGCCTGGAGAAAATCAGCTGCATCCCTTGCCCTGAAAAAGCCTGCTCAGGCCTGTACTAGAGTCACTGAGAGCAAATGCAGGCATCTGGCTAGGGGCCTGGGCAGTACACCTGTATCCCAGGGACAGAGAAATGAGCAGGTGCTCCAGGAAAGTGACCTCTAAGGTGAGCCAGGGGAGATGACAAGGCTGAACACAGACATCCAGCATGTCACTGGTGGGGAGACTGCTAAGGAGGAAGGTGCTTCTGGTATAGTGAACAGCAGTGAACATGCAAAAACAGAACTGTGGAACCCATTAAAGCAGACCCCAGAAATGGCCCAGAAAGGACACCAAACATGAGGGAGCAAGGAGAGAGATACAGGGAAATGGGGGTTTGAGCCAGATAAGATGGATGCACACATACATCAAATGTGTCTGCTCAGGCTTACGAGGGCTGTCCAGAAAGCGTTCTGCCACATAACATGAAAAACGGGGGGATTTAGGTGAGGAAGTCTGAACCCTTAAGAGCAGAGGCCCCAGCCCTCGTTGGCCCGTAACTTCTTTGATCCCCTCTACATCTTCTATTATGCCACACAGAATAAGCACAGAATACGTATCATGTAATCAGTATTTTAATGAAAAACATACTGCAAAGGTCTACAGGATATAGAAGAAATCTAACAATCAGATAATGGAAACCATCTAAGAGAATTACTCACTACAGCAACCCGGAAGTGAACTATCAGTGACTGGAGAGAGTACAGGGTCGACATAAGGATCATTTCTCCCAAAGGCACTAAAGGAAACTTAAATAAAGAGGCAGCCCAAAACCCTAAATAAAAATATACCAACTCCATCCAAATGAATGTACACATTTCATACAAATCTGATCAAAACCCAAGTGAAATATTTTAAAATCTGGCCAAGTAATTATTAAATACATCTAAAAGGATAAATGGGTGACAATAACTGAGAAATCTTTGATAACAGCTCATTAGTAAGAAATTTCATATTAGGGGAGGGACATTTAAGAGGGCTGTCTGGAAAAAATCTGGCCACAAATGCCTCTATTGTTCATACTACATGGCTGCATGCTGTCTGGAGAGCCCTCCTATTTTCGTAACTAAACACACAAATAAAACTTGAAACATCTTGCCTGGGGGGACACAGACAGAAGGGGCACTGATCCTCAACAGAAAGAGAAACCCCTAAGAGGAAGGGCATGGGGGCCTACAGGTTGTGCATAATTTTCATGTTCATCAAAAGGAAGCATGGGTTTACGAACAATTAAAAAAAACAATTGAGAGATCCAAAACAATATATACCAAGCTAAAGGCAAACAAAATGGAGAAAATATTTGCAAAGTATATAACTCATATAAACCCTGTAAACATTTCAAACAATGGACTACATCCCACAGAAATGATTAGAAATTCAGTTACAAGAGAAATGTATAAACATAACGACATGGCAGCAATGCATGCCAAGCATCCTAGGACACTCCTTTACTGCCCCTCTTTCTCTCTCTCCAGGTTCCAATGGTACCACACCCTGCAAGTGAGGACACTACCTGCCCAGGGTCACACACCTGTGAGGGGCCGTGCTGATGCTGGATCCCAGGAAGATGACCCTAAGTACCCACCCGACAGCTGCTGTAGTATCCCTAAACCTCTGCTATAATCAATAGTTTTTAAATAGTCACCCTAACTTTCAAAGACATGCAAATTTAAAACAGATGTGACTTTCACTTCTCAAATCATCAAAGGTTTTTCAAAGTAATGCTCCTGATAATAGTGCCATAATCATGAAAAATGGAGACCTACATGCCCAACATGAAGAGAATGGGTCAATAAATCATGATGAAACCAAACAGTAAAACATCACACAACTTTTCAAAATCAAATTTCCAAGACTGCATAATGACATGGGGAAACGCTCACATGTAACTGGAAGGGGAAACGGCAGACACTGTTCACATCATGTGGTCCACAGAGATATAACCAAAAATGGAACAAAACAACGAAGAACAGTTTTCTTTGGGTGATTTTTATTTGCTTCTTTGTAAACTTCTACACATTTAGAACTTCAAACCACAAAATAAGAAAAAGACAGGAGTTTCACATGCGTTTTTATGACAACGCACACGACGGTCCAATGGCGGTGGCAGCACGCCCTTACCGCGAGCCCTTCCCTCTCTTCCCTGCCACTGTGCTGTGCTCCCTTCTCGATCCTGATGAAGACATGACCCTGTGTGGTGCACTGAGCAAAACCTTTCTCCTTCAGCTTCCAAATCTGGTACTATTTGGTGATACGAAGATCAAAAAACACACTGATTCTGCCCGTTTTCAAGCTCTCTCAACACTTCCTAGACACAGGCAGACCACCCCCTGTCCGCTCCTTCATGGGCTGTGCCGTCCTCTCATCAAAGTGCTCATGGACACTCCGTGCAGGAAACAGTCACGCAGCAGGCCCAGGCTGCCTCCTCTTAGCAAGGCCCTAGCTGGTGTCTGGGAACTGGGATCCACTCCTAACTTCTGGGAGCAGCTCACGGCTTGTGCCAGCAAGGTGGTTTGTGGCAAACACCTTTCCTTCCGGAAGCCTAGGATCTGGGTGGTGCCAGTAGAGGGTGCCTACCTGATTTGCCCCCAGTGAAGCTCTGGGCGCTGAGCCCTAATGAGCTTCTCAAGTAGGTAACATCTCACACACATTCTCACAGCTCATCCTGTGTGAGTCCACTACAAGAGGGCTCCAGGGGCTCGCGCTGGACCCCCTCCAATGTCACCACACTGCATGCACCTCCCCCCTCCACTGATTCCGCTCTGTGCCCTCTCACTGCAGCGCATCTTAGCCTGATGCACCCATATCCTGAGGGGTGTGGGTCCTTCTAGCAGGTCATTGAGACTGGGGTTGATCTTGGGGACCCAATGCTAACAGTCCATCCACATTTCCAAGAGAACAGAAAACAAAATGTATTACAGAAAAGCCCACAAGGTACTTTCAAAACTTTCCCTCAAGTTTTCACTGACAAACTCCTTGTTCAGTATTTCCATGTCTGTTTACCCTCCCCTCCCTCTTGCCTCTTAAAAATCTAACTCAGGTGATAAAATATTCCTTCAGATTAATTTTAGTGATAATCCACAAAGAAGCAGGTAGCAAATATGTACAGGTTCAGAGATCATCAATTCTTTGAAAAGAGATCGTCAGAGAAAACTCTTAATGTAGCCATGACTTGTCAAAGTTGGCACAATACATAAAAATACAAAGAGAGAAAACATCCCAGGTCTTGGGGGAGGACATGACAAGGGTCCAAGAACAGTCAGAGGAACCGTCAGGGAGAGAAGAGACATGGCCTCTTCATGCTGTCCAGCTGTCCTCAGGGGCAGACGGCTCTGTCTCTTGGCGCAGTGGCTGGCTGAGGGGGAATGCCCGTTATGAACTGAAGACCTTGGCTCCTCCTGACATCACAGCAGACCTGCTCTGATGGGAAAGAGCAGTGTACGGGTCACCTCCCCGGGAACTGAGCCCGCCAGATCAGTGCTGGATTCCAAAGCTAAGGGCCTTAGCGAAGGCCCCGAGGGCCAGGGACAGCACCACCCAGCGTGCAGCCGCGTATCCCTGCGCGTCTCCCACTTGGTCAGCTCGGGGGCGGTCCTCCCTCTGTACTCAGCAATCCCACTCCAGGCATCAACAGCTGACGAGGTCTCTGGTTGGCTTTCAATGATGTATACTACCACATCGCTGAAAAATTCGAAGGCCCTTGTAGAGAGCACGTGAGAGAGAATTAAGGGAACAGAACACAGGCGTGTTTTGTTCAAAGAAAATACTGTGGCTGTGAGGAAGAGCACATCAGATGGCCAGTGCTCACCATGACCACTCCACTGGGACGGCTCTGTCTGAACACACATGTGGCCTGAAGCCTTTGATGATCTGTGCTCCCTGCATAGTCAACCCTACAGATCACTTAGCCAAGCTTAGTAATTTATTCTATATAGTGCATTCTATGCCAACACTCTGAAGATACACGCATACCCTCTAAACAGTGATGATACACACAGACATACAGACGTATCACGGCACCATTGACTAAAATAGCTCGGAACTGCTTTGGTGTAAGTCCAATATTTATCAGGATAATGTGACAAAAGAACTAGAACCACAGAAGGTATGCACCGGTATTATGCCTCGTCCATCTGGGAACTGATTGTTTCCACAACACCAGACGTTCTCCTAGTTACTGTCATTCACAGCGTGTTCACGTGTGCTGAGGCCACTCCCCTCACCACTCCTTTTCAAAATTTAATCAAGACCTGAATGGGGACCACACAGTTGTTGGCTTTATGAGCACCTACTTTGTGCATTTCTCTGTGTCATTTCACAATCCAAAGAAGTTTAATTGCAAAAAAAGAGAAAACCAAGGGAACGATTAATATGCAGTAAAGGACGATGGTGATGCGGTACACAACAGTTGTGACACAGGGTACGGAATGGTGGTGATGTAGTACACAACAGTTGTGACACAGGGTACGGAATGGTGGTGACACAGTACACAATGATGGTGACACGGTACAGAACAGTGGTAGACACAGAGTACACAACAGTAGTGATGCAGTACACAACAGTGGTGACATGGGGTACACAATGGTGGTGACGCGGTACACAACGGTGGTGACACAGGGTACACAATGGTGGTGACACGGTATACAACGGTGGTGACGTGGTACATGATGATGACATGGTACACAACGGTGGTGACGTGGTACATGATGGTGACACAGTACACAACGGTGGTGACACGGGGTACACAATGGTGGTGACACGGTACACAATGGTGGTGACACATGGTACAGAATGGTAGTGACACAGTGTTCTCAATGGGAGTGACACAGTACAGAACGGTGGTGATATGGTACAAAACTAGCAGAAAGGGAGGGGACTGAAGCAGGAAGGGCTACACAGGTGACCTCACATGATCAGTCATGGGCTGTACTGTAAATTGCAGTGGCTACATGGGTTGTTTGTTGGTTAATTTTTCTGTAGCCTATACATGTATCATACATAGAAAAGATCATACTATCTCACAATTAAAATTTTAAAAGAAAAATTGGTCTGCCATTTCATAGGCATATGTGTATTCCTAAATGGATTTCAGATGCCCCTTCATACGTTTCATAATAAATCTCCATTGGGATTTTTAATACTACTACGAGGAATTTGTGGACTACTGAATTCCTCCTAAAAGATGGGAGGTGGATACAGCTCTACAAAAGGACCAAATTCAGGCTCCGTTTACAAATTATGTCACATTAGAGCTGCATGCTTCCCGTGTCCAGGACCCCACTGCCTCGGTCAGGACCACCCCCGTTAACCCGCACAAAAACATGCCATCCTCAGCTCCCTCTGGGCTGCCCTGCCCCGGAACCCTCCAGCACCCCTGAGAGCCCCACCCGCGTACCTGCCCCTGCCAGCAGCCTTCCCCGTACCCACCCCGAGAAGGGTAGGCTCCCTGACACACAGCCACTCCCCACACCGGGTGCAGTCACCACTTGTTAGTGAAGGAACCCCACAAGCCTGCACTGTCCCCTTTACTGCCTGCTGCTCCCTGCAGATGGCCTCCTGAGTCAGGCCACGCTTCTCGATTCTCACTGATGACAACAGCAGATTCAAAGGGACAAGATGATAAAGCAGTTTATCCTTGACAGAAAGAGTGTTCTTTAAAAATAGGGGCACAGTGCTGTCATGCCCAGCTGCAATGACAGAGCTGGAATTTACTAAATATACCACATGGGCCGACAAGAGAGTCTCTCAAAAACTGGAGCGGACATTGGAGTTTGTTAAACTGTGAGGATGCCTGATGCCAACACCGCCCTCTGCTGATTCCTAATCGCAGAACCAGGCAGAGGAAAGGCATCTGCATCTGTGCAGTCTCCTTTAGATGAAAATTTTTCTTACTGTGAAAACCAGCTGAACGGTGACTTACCCTGTCTCAGTTCCCCACTGTGCTTCATGTCACTTAGTGCACGGTCACAACCATCTAACCTCCACAGGGGGTCATCAGCATTAGCAGAAATCGGTTTAGATGCTGCATCAGAAGTCAGCAGAGAAGGGCCTACTCGATCACCCTTCCAATGCCAACGTGGGCACACAGCTTGTGAATGGCTGGGCAGGGTGTGGGTTAGACGGAATGACAGAACTAGGGAGTCACCACCTTACAATCACTGGTAAAAATAACAGACATAGGTGCCCGTCATTTGGTAAACATTCATGGAAAAATTCACAATAAAAGGAGCAGGCTGAACAATCCCTGAACCAACTGATGAATCTTAATACAATCAATATCTAGAAAAGCAGATACTACAGCCTTCAAAAAGGAGGAACTGTAGAGGCAAATAACAGATTCAGTTTCTTCAACAAATAAACAGCATAACAAAAGGGAGGGATTGTCACAGATCACAGGGGACTTAAGAAGCACATTCACCAAATGCAAAGACACAAATAGGTTTAAAATAAAAAAATGAAAAAAGTTATACCATGCTAACCTAGGCAAAAGAAAGCTACAGTGCCTATATTTATCAGATGGAACAGATTTTAGAGCAAAAACTAAGACCAGGAATAAAGAAGGTCATCTCATCAATGATAAAGAGGTCAATTAGTCAAGAGGACATAATCTTTGATATTTACAAATAACAACAGAGCTTTAAAATACATGTAGCAACAACCAATAGAACATCAATGGGAAATACACAGACCCACAACCATAGCTGCGGTTTCAATATTCCTCTCCTGGTAACTGAGAAAACAAGGGGACAAAAAGTCAACAAGGGCACAGGAGACTCAGCACGCTCACTCACCCTGACCTGATTAACTTACAGGGGATACACCACTCAGAACAGAACAAACGAGGTCAGAAAACTAATTTCACGAACCGTCCTAGAAAACGTGTAACATACCTCATTGCTGAGTATCACCACGGTCACCTTCAAAGTACTCTCCTTGGGACGCTATGAGCCTAGTCTACCCTTCAAAGCAATTCTGGAACTCTTTTTCTGGAAATGCATCAGAGCTGTTGTCACACCCAAAATCTGACAATTAAGTTTGTGAACCTGCCACCATGCACTTACATGGCAGCACTGTACAGACAACTCGGTAAGGTGTCAAAACCTTGCTGTATCTGCATCTCACAACTGTGTTCATGCTGACCTGTTGCAGATTCTTGCTAAGTGGTGTTTATTTTCATTGTTGTGTGTTTTTGTGTGCCATCGCAAGAATGTTGGAGCTTGAATTAGAGCAACAAACAAACATGAAATTTCTTGTTAAACTTGGCAATACTGAAAGTGAAATCAGGGACACATTAATCCTAGTTTATGGGGATAATGACATCAAGAAAACGGCAGTATACAAATGGGTTAAATGTTTTTCTGAGGGGAGAGAAAGTGTCACTGATGAAGAGAGGTCAGGATATCCGGTATTGAGCAGAACTGACAAAAACATTGCAAAAACTTGTTGAATTATGTGTCAAAATCATTGGCTGACTGAGAGAAGCACAGCAGACCAAATAAACATCGATAGAGAAACAGGAAAATCTTAACTGAAAATCTTGGCATGAAAAAGGTGTGTGCAAACATGGTCCTGAAGGAGCTCACCGATGAACAAAAGCAAAAGAGAGTCCAAGTTTGCCAAGACCTTTTGGAGAGGCAAGATGATGTTTGGGGTCATGCTCTCACTGGTGATGAAACATGGGTGTACCAATACGACCCTGAAACAAAGCGTCAAAGTGCACAATGGAAGTCAGCCAATTCTCCACAACCAAAAAGTTCCGTCAGTCCAAATCAAGAGTCAAAATGATGTTGCTAACCATTTCTGATATCAGAGGGATTGTTCATTATGAATTTGTACCAACTGGAAGTGCTGAACCAAGTTTACTATTTGGAAGTGCTGAAAAGGCTGCATGAAAATGTTAGACCAAAACAACCTGAACTTTTCACCAACGACTCATGGCTCTTGCATCACGACAATGCACCAGCACACAGGGCACTGCCTGTGAGGGAGCTTTGAGCCAGGACACAACTAACTATACTGGAACACCCTTCCTACTCACCTGATCTGGCCCCCAGTGACTTTTTTTTTACCTGAAGAAAAAGGAAATATTGAAAGGAAGTCATTTTGATGACATTCAGGACATCAAGTGCAATATGATGACAGCTGATGGCCATTCCAGAAAAAGAGTTCCAGAACTGCTTTGAAGGGTGGACTGGGTGCTGGCATCAGTGCATAGCTTCCCAAGGGGAGTGCTTCGAAGGTGACCTTAGTGATATTCAGCAATGGGGTATGTATAATAGCAATTTTTCTAAGATGAGTTCGTGAAATTAATTATCCAACCTCATACAGTAACAGAAAAACCTCCAGAAAAAAAGTCAAATATTGAGACACTGAAGAAGACATTTCTATACAATCCATAGGTCAAAGAAGAAATCAAAGGAAAATTAGAAAGTAGTTTAAAGTGAATGAAAATAAAAATGAAACATATCAGAATTTGTGGGATGCCACCAAAGCAGTGCTGAAGAGACGTTTCCAACACAAAATGTCTGTATTAGAAAAGGAAGATTCTTAAATCAATGACTTCAGCTTCCCTATTAAACTAGAAAAGGCAGAGCAAATTATAAAGCCAACAGGAAAAAAGGGAAACAAAAATCAAAGTGCAATTCAAAGAAATACAAATCATAAAAACAATAGGAAAAAAGCAATGAAACCCAAAACTGGTTCCCTGAGAACAGTAACACTGATAAACCTCCAGCCACAACGATCAGGAAAAAAAGAAAGAAGACACAAATTTCCAATCAGCAAGCAGGCGGCATCACTACAGATTCTATAGATCTTAAAAGACAAAATGGAAATGTTTTCAACTTTATGGCAATAAATTGGGCAACTTAGATAAAATGGATACATTTCTTCAAAGACACAAAATATTAAAGCTCACTCAAGGAGAAATATTTATTAACCTAAATAACTTATATTTATCAAAGAAATTGAAACTGTAGTTAAAAGCCTTCCTACAAAGGAAGCACCAGGCCTTGAAGGCTTCAGAGGTTAATTCTACCAGCATTTATGGAAGAAATACTACCATTTCTATGTAAAATCCTCTCTAAAACTCATTCTTTGAGATCAGCGGTGACCTGAGACCAAACACATACACACACATACACACACACACACACACACACACACACGCACATACACACACTATAAAATATCAGAAGATACAATGGAAGAGAAGAAAAATGAAATATTAAAATCTTAAGAAATAACAAAACTAGTATGAAGAAAATTCTCAAACAATCCTAAAAGTATTTTTGAACAAATTGAAAGATAATCCACATTTCTGGGTAGGACAACTCAATAAGACAGACATCAATTCAGCCAGGTTAATGTATGCACTTGACACGATTCTAATAAAAATGCCAACAAGCACAGCAGCTTCAAAGACGAATGGATGTGTAGCAAAGGGCACAGAAGCCACCTTGAGGTAGATCCCGGACCAAACTAGGGACCATTTCAACTTCAAAAAGAATAATGTCTATAGCTGATTATAAATAAGTGAGTAAATAAAAACCCAAGAGTCCAAAGTGACACTAAACAAGAAAGAGAGAGCAGAACAAGAGGTGGAGAGGGGAGAGGAGGGGGAGGGGGAGAGGGAAGGGAAGGGAGATCAAAACTGTGTCAACCATAGGAGGTGACCATGACATCAATGTCTTCATCTGAAAATTGGTGATTAAAGGGAAAGGATTAAAGCATTTACCCTGTCATTATAGGAGTTCACCCAGTTGATGAGGGAGAATTCTTTATGAAAGTTCAGCAAATCAATGTAGAAATAATTACCTAATTACAATTTTCTAAAGTCAAGCAAAAAATTGATTTATAGAAGAATTGTTAGCAGATATCAAATCCATTAGATGACAGAATTTGGGGGACCAGGAAATTAGGAAACATTAAGCTTGAATCTATGTAAGTCTGTACATCAAACCTCGGCCTGTGGGATAAGGATGATGCCACGAGCAAGGGGTCAGACAAAGCAGCAGGGCCACGCAACACCCCGTCCTGCTTCCAGCCCCTTCTCAGCCCCGGGAGCACTGGGCGCCATGTTCTCACCTGGGACGGGCACTACACTGGTCCTGCTGCCACAGTCACCCAATTCCTCTGAGAGAGAAGGGAGGGAGTGGAGGAGGGGCATGGGGGGCGGTGCAGAACAGTACAGAAGGTGTCCACAGAAGAGGTGAGGGGAGATTATGCAGAAGGAGGAGGAGACAGATGGGGACGAAGCTGACAGCCTGAGCTGGAGAGTCCCTGAGTGGTGCAGGGGCCTGGGAGCACAGCGTACGGACAGACAGGGTGACCGGTGAGGAAGACAATCCTGAACTCAGACATGGAAGTTGGTCCCTGGTCCCCTCCAGCCCTTTAAGTCCATGCTGAAACAAAAACACAGTTAGTGTCACCTTTGGTGGTGAAGAGGCTGCGGAAGGTACTGCACAGGCAGAAAACGCCCTTGCTGTGCATGTCGACATGCAGCTGGTAGCCATGCAGTCCATAGTCTGTGCTGTCATCCAAAAGAGGGGTGTGAGGAGGCAGCTCGTAGGGGCTGAAAAGCAGAACAGCACACACACAGATCTGTCAGCGCCAGAGATGAAGTGAGAACTTGAACTGGACACACTCCTTAGAAAACGAGCACCACTGAGAGCCCGAGCCCGTCCTCCGCAGGACCCTGGTGGCCTCTGACACCATGACTCACGGCTCTGACTCTCAAGAAAACGGTCAAAGCCAGGAGCCCCACAGGGACCACCAAGACCAGCACAGGCACGGTTCTGAGACCTGCCCAGGACAGCAGCTCTGCCAAGGCCACTGCTCCTCGGGGGTATGTGTCCCGGGGACAGGACTGCCCAGCAGGAAAAGGCCCCTACAGCCCTCCTACTGCAGCAGCCCTACCAGTGAGGGAGCGGGCAGAACACTCAAAGCCTGGACGGACAGTCTTGCTCAGTAAGAGAAACCTTACACACAGCCAAAACTCTAAAGCAGACCTTTTGGGTGATATTTAAAAAGTGCGCGTGAGAGCTGCAGTAAAATGGGGAAGCATATCCCCACCTGAAGACCTTCAAACTCATCAGAAGACACGCACTGCACAGACCACAAAAACTCAAGCGCAGGCCAGGCTCAGCCAAGAGGCCACAGGCCTGTATGCCATCTAAGATACCGAAACTCATGTTAGTGCTAAGACTTGGGGCATCTTGTAGTTATGAAGGTACCCTGCCCTGTGAATAATATTCTCCTAGGCACATAACCCTTAACCCGGAACAAATAAAGCAAGTACATACTCATAAATAATCCACCCATTTTCGCTACAGCTAAGTAATTATGCCTGTTGGTTTGTGTCTACTGATAAGAAAGAGAGGATCTCTGTAGCAATTCCCAGGCTATTAAGATGGTATCAAGTTCTAATTGCTTGTACTGACTTTATAAAAATCGAATACATGACATACAAATACATACACAGCAGCTGAGCCTAACGTGCTTCTCTCCACGAGGTGATGGATATGCAGATTTGCCACAACAAAAGCCAGCTCTTCCTCCCTCTGAAAGTCAGAAAGAATATGTTTTTCAAATGAAATCATGTTTCACAAGGTCGCTGTACAGATGGCAGCACATTCATCTCACAGGTAGACGCAGTCCCTTCCCACTCTAAGGTCACACAGTGCTGGTGCATGATCACTACCTGAGAAGGCACATGTCTCACGTGGACAGGGGACCACAGGTCACCCGAATGTGCAGAGCAAGCAGAACGGAGATTGGCAGACTATACTTGTGAGACACCAAAGCACTGTGTGACACACGATGACTGTGAGAACAGATCTTGGCAGTCCCAGGTTGCTGCAAACTCTTTCCAAAGATAAAGATAATTCTGCTAAGCGCTGCACAGAGACAGACAATTTAACTCCATGAGCACTCACCACCCGTGGCACAGGGCTCCTCTTGCGAGTCCCTGCTTGACCTGGCAAACCCAGTGGAGATGATTAGGTTCTCAGTCTGCACTCATCCATCAGGTGGACAGACATGGGAAATGAGACCGTACAGGAACTGACAGCTGATAGCCGTCTGTCTCCAAAGCCACCATTAACACTGAGTGGGTAACCCAGAATGCTAAACCTGAAGGGGCCTTTCCTAGGGCCCAGTCAGAGGACAATGGGTCGACTAGACCCCTTGTAAATGCGCAGGCCAACAGAGGTGGATGCACTCAAGTCAAGAAACATAGGGCACGCACACTGCAGCCGGCTGTGAGAGAAAGGGGCGAGAGGATGAGGCCGTGGGTCGTGGCCCTGTCCGGTCGTCACACAGATGGACGCGCACTGCTGTGGTCAGAATCAAATCTGTGAAGTGCCATCTTAGAATACCCACCAGCCAATGCCACAGAAGAGCCTGTGATGTGCACGGGACACCACACTGTCATGCTTCCCCCTTGAGTGACCACGTAGAAACAACCCCTAGAAACAGCAGTTTGACCAAGCGAAAGGAGAACCCTCCTCTGGTGGGAAAGGGTAAGTCCTCAGATCCTTCACCCTGAGGGCACAGCATCATGGCTCCCGGGCCAGGAGCATGTGTGAGACACGACTGGGGTACAGGCATCAGGAGAGACTTTGCCAGGGAAAGCACATGGAAAGGACAAGAGACAGGAGCACGATTGACCAGACGGAGAAGGCGGAAAGGCCTGTGAAGAACGGGATAACGTGAACAGAAACATCCAGGCAGAACAGGTGGTTTGTCGTGTGACAGCAGCCCAGGGCAGGAGCCTCTCGTGAAGCTAGAAGCAGAGCTGGCACGATGGCCACACAGTGAGCAGTGTTACAGGACTGTCCCTGCACCATCACGCCCAGTGGTGAGTAAGGGTGGTGTTGTGAGTGAGGAATGACCCAGTCCCAGCAGGGGCGCAATCTTACCTTCCACAGCCCCACCAGGAGGCCCGGGTCCAGGCGGAATACCCGAACGAGGCTGTCACAGCCCATGGCGGCGGATTCGGGTAAACAGCTCAGGCTGTACTGTGCAATCAGAGAATGCCATCGAGGTCTTTGAACATGCATGTCAAAGGAAGCAGACAGAGAAGCAAGCTTTTACATCTGCAGTGCTGTCGATTCCATTGAGCGTGTCTGAGAACACTTTTGAAGAGCGTGCTAGGAACGTGCGCACTGCCTGTAAGAGGCGCGCTGAGGGGCGAGGGGCAGAACCCACTTGTGTAAGTGACAGGCAAGACGGACACGTCCAAGCCTCTCACCCACCGCGTTTTCCTTTCCTGCCACTTGCTCCTACTGTCACTCGGTGGCCCAGGCACCACCAGCTGAAAAGTCGTAAGGGGAGGAACCACCCTGCCCTCCTCCCGGTGGAAGCCAGCCTTCTGTCTGTGTGTTCCTGAGTGAGGTGAGGCACAAACAAGAGGGAGTACGCTGATGGCAAAAGGGCAGATGAACACTGTTAATGTGAGAAAATAAACTGAAACCAAACTCATGAGTGTGCTCGTGAAGGAGACACATGGGGAGCTCTCTATTAGAACTAGTACTAAGAGGAAATAGCTCAGCTGTGTAAGGAACACAGCTCAACTGCTGTTCATGAGACTTAGCATTGACAGACTGAAACACTCCACGAGCGCTGTGGCGGGCAACACAGAGCCTGTCATTCCCAGGACCAGAGAACGGTCAGGAAACTCTAAGGCAGAAAAGAACACAATGTTCCACCAACAGCCCAGCACCAGACCCAACTCCCCCAGGAGGTCACCTCCAGCCCTGAAGAACAAGCCAGTAGGTGATAGGCATTCCGGCGTCAGCCAGGAAGAGGATTTAAAACTCAAGGTGTTGCTTGGAGCACTGCTGCAAAGCGAAGGCAGGCTGAAAGGACCCAAACCAGACCCTCATTGGGGATGCAGAGAACTGTGGGGCTGCTTAGGAAGGCATGGTGGGTGGGTGCGTGCCAAATGCCCATTTGCCTTGGCCCTGCAGCTTAATGACACAGAGAATGAGAGTTACCCAACCCCTCTCCCACATTTGGGGAACTACAGCATAAACAGCAGAATGGAGAGCAGTGGAGCAATGAAGACAATTTAATGAGTCTGACTAGAAAGGTACAAACTACAGGGAAATTCAAATCGCAAATCACACAAGTAACGGCTTTCGTGTTCCTGAGAAAAAATTCTCCTGGAGTAAACAAAAGAGATCCAGAACAAATGACCAAGCCGCCCCTTTGCTGTCACCCAGATGCACACAAGGACTGCATTTTTGCAAGATGAAAGCGTTCGCATACAAACTTGCAATATAAAAGTGCCAAGCAAAACAGATTCCTGAACATCGCTTTCAGTGTTTGCTCGCCACAGTTTATCAAATGCTGCCTAAAGTCCACGGGCTTTTAATGGAAATAAATTACATTAAATGAGTTTTCCCAGTGATTTCTAGCATTTCTGTCATTGTGCTGTATCTACTGTTACTGGCCTGGGTAACAATTTTCAGGACCATTTTATCTTTAACTAAGCTTTATACATCAACACTTTCCATTTAACTTAGTCTTTCATGATCGTTTTCATTGATGTTAACCATTCTATCCTAATACTATAAACAATATTTCATGATAGGCCAAGTAACATCCTGTTCAAACTCATCTTTCAAACATAACCTCACATAAAAGCGGTGTCCAGCGTGATAGCATATGACGTTTCAGAGATTTATCCAAATGCAGGTACCATTTCAAACAGTAACTGTGGTAACAAAGTATCTTCAGCGATAGAATCAGGGGAAATGACTCGCATGGTTTCATCAGGGCATCAAGGACATTTTCAGATACAACCAAACCTGAATCTACCAGCATGAAGAAGCCCAGTGGTGGGCCGCCAGCAGGACAATGAGATCGGGGCTCACTGAAATGACCCGCAAAAGCCAGCAACAGAGGCAGTAACCACAGACAAGGTTCCAGGAACAAAGCTGCAAAAATGCGTCTGTATCCAGGGAAACCACAAAGATCATGCGGTCCCTTCATGGAGACGGCGGGCGTCCATGTAAGCTATCTCAACACCTTCCACTGAAACTGGGGGGCGGGGGCGTGGCAGCACCCAAGGCCTGTGAAAGCAATGACATGCAAATAGCACCTCAGGGACAAAGGACACTGAGACTGTGCAAGAGGGCAGGAAGCCAGTCCTAAAAGAGGCAGCTGCGAACCCTGTACACTCAGGAGGGCAGGGTGCTACACGTGCACAGTCCTGCTCTTAGCAGGGAAAGACTGACATGGGGCCTGAGAGACTTGCTGGGAAAGCAAGACACAGCCTAATGACGAGCACAGGCTCAGTGCGAAGGCACCGCAGGACAGAGAAGTACTCGGCACGCAGCAGCAATGCACGGCGCACGCCTCTCACATGTGCACCTGACTCTGAAATCTCGTGATCGTCTTTGTAGCAGCCATGCGTGCTCCATGCAACGTCGTCCCCATGACTCCATTTTACAGATGAGGAAATGGAAGCACAGAGCAAGTAAGTTACCCACACAAGGTCACACATCTAGAAGGTTCAACAGAAAAGCACACAGAAATCACTAATAATTATGACTTTCTGGGGGTTCCTTGGTGGTGTAGTGGCTAGGCTTCGGTGCTCTAACCACCGCAGCCTGGGTTCAATCCCTGTTCAGGGAGCCAATCAAAATAAATAAATAATTAATTATTATTATGACTTTCTGATGTAAAAATGTAATAGTTTTCTATATCTTTGTGTTAAAATGGTTAAAACTAAAAACCTCAAAAGGTTAGCCATCTATCGCCCAGGAAATTCTGTTAACTATCATTCCTCAACTGTTTCAGGTAAGCAAGGTTTGAGGGACCTAAGTTTAGATCCAACGTGATGAGCCCATTCTCTTCCTAGGTTACAGGGGTCCAGAATGAGAAGCGTCCTTGACGCACACTCAAATTAAAATGCACTGGTGGTCTTTTTAAATTACAAAAGAACGTGAACTGGTATTGACATATAAGATGTCCCCACCCAAAAGTTCTGCTGAATCAGTACTTACCCATTTTTGGTGGGGGGTTTGGACCGGCCCTTGAAAACTGGTGTCACACCACACAGATCTAAGGTCGACAATGTGGCCAGACGTGGCCAGTTTTTGCCGTACCACACAATCGTCACTGATGAATCATTTACGGAAACCTCAACATGCCCCATGACGTATTCTTTTCCACCTTTTTCTTTCAGTATAATTGCCCAACCTAGACCAGATATTCTGGAGAAAGAAAAGCAAGCTGAAAACGTTGGACTTATGGAAAACAAATGCGAAGGTCGATTTCACATACCATCTCTAAATAGGCTGACCAGGTGTGCCCTTTGAAATGGGACAGAAAACAACAGTACTGTCCCATTTCAAAGGGTACACGTGGTCAGCCTCGTCTCACTGGGCTAAATTCAAGGTGTCAGAAGGCTGACCAGACGTCCTGTGGGAAACTGCACCATACCGTTGTTTTCTGTCCCACTTAAAACAGTGCGTCTGGTCAGCCTATTTCTAAAGCACCCAGGTCCCAAAAACCTAAGTCAAAGTTCTCAGAATACAGCGGACACAGTTCTCATCTCACTGACAGTTCTCCTTTTAGACCCTCTCTCACCTCACACACTCATTGAACACGTACTACGTTCTCAGTACTGGCTGATACACAGGTAAGTATTCTAAGACAAAGCGTCTGCTCAGAAGGGGAAATGCCTGGAATGCTCTTGCCTTATTACAGCAGATTACTAGGTTATTTCAGCTTTTCATAAAAACTTTAGACCATCTCTATGGAACAGGAAAATGCTGTATATCTCACAGAAGCACAGAAACACACAAAAATATCGAGAGAGAGTCCCTCACGGTATAAGGTGCCCACAGGCTATCTACACGGTAGTTTGAGCGTAACCCATCCTTCTTGGGTGACTAAGGTAACCTATAGTCAGACGTCTACCAGAACCCTCCAGTAACCACTGTGCCCGCTGTCCAAGAGGACGCACGTACCTGAGGGCCTCCCTGGTTCTCACCGGAAGGCCGGTGTAAGCGTTGACGGGTGTGAGGACCTGAGCTAGAGCCGCCCTCACGGAGGCCACCTCCTTTGCGATGCATGTTTCCTTCCAGAACCCGGGCTCTTCGTCCCCGCCTGACAGCACGCTCACAGCTGTCTTCTCTACTGAACTCACTTCCCAATTTGGTCTTTTAGGCAAAAAGGCAGTTGAGTAGATTCTGATCCAAATAAAACTGGGGGGTGGGGGGAGAGGAATTAAGTAATCTGTCCAAGAAACAGAGGCACACACCTGTAGTTGCAACATATTAATTTGGGGATGTACAACAATTTTTAAATAGTTTAATTCGAGGAATAAGCCAAGCTGACCGCCTACAGTTCTTCACGTGCTAAGGTGAATGGCAGTCGGAGGCAAGCACGTACGGAAAGGAAAAGCTGGCACCCAGGGCGAGGTAGAGGGAGTGGGCTCACACTGCTGGGGTCAGCCAGGCCACTGCCTTCCCACACCCGGAGCTGAGCAGGAGGTCCATTATGGAGAAAGAGCAAGGAGTGGACAGTGTGAATCCCATCTCGTTATTTTAAATATGTTCGTGTTTTCTGTCAGAAAGGAGATTAGATATACATACACACAAAGAGAGAAACATCAACAGTGAGTAACTAAACCGTTTTTCTTGCTTTCCATGTTTTAATGTTTCAACAATGAAATGTGTGGCTCACATAGAGGAAAAAATAAAGATCACTAGTAACAACTACCAATGACAGTCAACATTATCTGTGTGCTACACATGTTGTTGACACGTCGTACACATTAGTTCATTGACTCCTTACAAAACATCCATGAGCCACTACTGTCCCCACAGCAGATGGTAGAACTGAGGCCCACACGCAAAGTGAACAGAAGCAGCTGGTAGAGCTGGACGGAACCGTGTGGTCTCAACCCGCACTCACACTGCAGGCCCTGGGCTTCACCACCTCCATGACAACAGACAGGAGCTGAGCAGGTTATCCAAACACAGCAGTCCAGTCAGCCACAGCGCTGGAACTTAAACGCAGCTCTGACACCCAGTCTGGGTCCCCCAGCTCCCCTGTAAGAGGCCACAAGAAGTCAGACAAGCAGCGCAGTTAGCAGGGGCCAGTTTCCCCTCCAGGGAAGAGAAGTAAACTTCTCTAGGGGGAAACTGAGGCAGATGTTAACTTCAGAGCCCCAATGTGAAAGGTGAAGTTCACATAAACAAATTTAATTATTTGCTACTTCCTGTCTCCACCTTCTGTTTAGTGCAGAAAGGGGTGAAACGGCCGATGGTCAAGGGGCAGTGGGCAGAAGGTGACTTCCACAGGAGAGGAAGGGCCTGGAGTGCGGGCCTGTCACTCAGTAATGACCACAGTACAAAAGGAGCACATCCTCACCACGTGACTTGGGCACAAGTCTCCCTGACCCAGGCATGACATGGACTGCCCAGCCAGCTCACATGTGGGCAGACCCCTGCTGACGCCTCTTCCTACCATGAGTGTCTCAAGTGACTTCTCATCCCACAAGACCATTTCACACCAAGCTTTCTGCCTTAAAGTCTTTGCATTTTCAGTTCAGCAGAAACAAATGTGGCCATGGAGAGGGGGCCAGAGCACGAAGCCCTCACATCTTCCATACGATAAGCACGCCTAACATCCGTGTGATGTGCACGTTCACACGCACTGTCTTTCTTACTTACCTAAGTGGAGCCTGAAGAGAACACACACGTGTTACAGAATTAAAGCATTCTGTAGACTATTTCCCTCGGTTATTTATAAAATACACATGTCAACTTTAAAATGTTTCTATCAGTCTCCAAAACCCAAACACATTCAATTCTTGATCATAAATGCTCCATCTTGTTAGAAAGCTAAGGCGAATCTGAGGACAAGGGCTTGTCTACTCATCCAACTATCATCAGGCACAGAAAACTTCCAATGGTTGCTCAGGAAATGAGTTCAATTTCATGTTCTGACAGACAGTGTTTCCCAGAGCGCTGGGAAATCAACACCCCGCATGGTGATGCAGACCGTCACCCGCTGCGGAGAGCAGGGCTCATGCTGAGGGCTCAGTACACACCACAGAGGCAGCCCCCCCATCGGTGTAAGGCATCCCCCAAGTGTGTCCCCCAGAAGTCATCAGTGTAGCTGCCTGTCCTCTCTTCAAAAGCAATGCTTAGAAAATACCACAAACTTCCCAAAAACATTTACTGTTAACCCATTCAATTACGGTATTTTTCCCCGTATAAGATGCCCCCATGTATAAGATGACCCCTACTTTTCAACCCAACATTAAGAAATTCTCTCAACCACTTACTCCCGTGTATCAGACAACCCCCAATTTTTGGTCTAACAATTTTAGACAAAAGTATTGTCTTATACACAAAAAAATACGGTATTAATACATCCTTTTAATGAAGAGTGATATGACACAGATACAATTCAACTTATACAACTAATATTTATGCTTTGAAAAAGAAAAGAGGTTTGTTTTGAGGGTAATTTCACCAGAACCTTAGGCTTTTAAGGCACAACTTTCAAGAATGTGGGGGGTCCATAATCAATCATAAAAATATGCAAACAACATTACTAGAGCAATGGCCCCATCTCCATCGAGATGCCCAGTGCCTGTACTATATTGAAGTTAGGTAAGGAGAGGTGACATTTTATAAAATGAAGACTTCATCATTTATCAGCTTAGCTAAATAATCTGAGTTCTAGCCTTAAAGAAACCTCCAAAAAGCTATAATTTGGGACATTTAGTTTGTCCCTTTCTTGAAAAATCTATCCCTGCACTTTGCTTCAGTGAATGCCTTCATCTCTTATTGTCATTAAGAAAGCAACACAAAAAAACTTGCTCTGCATTCACTGTAGAACTACTGCTAAGAATGTGATTTCACTCACTGTGTATGTTGACATAAATGGATAGACAGACACCTATCCCCCCCATATAGAAAACATCTTTTAAATTAAAAGGTAAGAAAAATATCCCTGTCCAGCCTGAGAATGGTTAAAGTCCCCTTGTAATGATAAGAACATGACTGCTCAGAAGTGTGACCTGGACAACTGTTTACATACAGATCCCAGAGCACAGAAGGGAAATCTCCAGAAACACGTCCTCTCCTCTGTCTGCCCCCACAGTGAATTTGGGTTCCGCCCCCCATCCAGGTAGCAGAGCCTCTGCCTCTGCTTTCCTGTGGATCTGCCTGACCGCCACAGGATGCACACATCCTGCTCTGCGGGCACAGGGCCCAGGGCAGTCCAGGGCACGGCCCACAGTGCTGTCCAGGACTGTATGGGTAGTCTGCCTGCTTCTGGGGGACACAGCATGTCCTCTCGGCCAGCAGACCGAAAGCCACCTTCTCCAACAGCTACACCAATGACAAGTTTGATTGTTTCCAGTTCATGCAAAGAATATTCCTTCCTTAAGCATTCCTCAAATGCAAATGTTTGAAAAGATCATACACTTAATGCATCAGGCATGTTCTATCTGTATCGAAAAATCTCTTGAAATTAATTCTTTTATATTTTAAGGAATGGTTCAAAGGTCTTACTGGGTTTCACAACTTTCATCAAAACGCCACGGAAACACAAGAGATATCGGGTTTCTCCTTACTTGTCGTTGGCCAGATGGTAAAAGCGCCTGTTCACACAGCCTGCGCACAGCAGCATCTCCGCGTCCAAGTAGGACAGGATCTTCAGCAGGAGCTCTGCCGGCAAGCTGAGGGGGAGATGTCAGAGAAGCGGGTGCGCTTTAATCCACAAGCAGCCGAGAGGGCAGAGGGCGGCTCACCTCCACAGGGAAGGTGGCACGCAGGCCCATCTGGTACACGCAGCAGCCTGCGTCCTCGTCTTCATTTACTTTCTCAATGGACACGCTTGGGTATGACAATTCTCAAGACACAGACAGTACAGAGCCCCCAGGGACGGAGCGCCAAGCCCCTCGGCATTCTCACCGGCTCTCACCCTACGTGGCGGGCAGGATTTCACGGCCTCCCTGACGGAAGTATGATTATTTGATGAGAAAAACGGGAGTAGGAGGAGAGGCAGAACGCATTCTTAGCTATCAATAGGACACAGAATCCCCCTCAAAGACAAAAAAAAACAAACCAACAAACAAAAAACAAAGAACACCGTAGTGGAATAAAAGTATCCTGTTCCCACCTGACCCATGCCGCTGTCACCCTTGTCATTGCCTCCTCTGGGCTTCAAGGGGACACCAAGCCCTGCGAGGTTTCCTGAAGTGTCTTTTTCTTTCTCATTTCTATGCCTAAATATGTTGTTGAGACACATTCTCTACACCCCATGTATTTCCATGGTAAGAATTTTACAAAACAGTGTAAGAATCTGAACGTGTCTGGAAAGCAGGTCTGTGACAGGAAGTCAGGAAAGTGTGCGTGTGAACCTAAGGTACCAGGAGCCATAAGAAGGAAGCTGGGGGATATTGTAGGGGGCTGGGCGGGGGTTGGGGGTGGGGGAGCCAGCATCTAGCATTAGGGCAGGGGTTCCCAGCAGCTCCCTCCCACCACACGGGAGGCCTTCTCTGCTCCCTCTCCTGGCCAGGCTTCCAGGAAAGGCGTGAACAGAGCCTGTCCACGTGCTGCCTCCACTCCCTTGCCTCCCACTTCCTTTTTGTTTCTCCGACTCGGCATGAAATAAAACACACAGAAAGTCTGTATCTGTAAAAAGGCCAGCCCGTCCCTCCCACCGGCGGAAGCAGCTCTCCTAGTGGCCCTGCCACCGCCAGCCCAGCTCCATGCCGGGCCGGGCCCCTCACCTCTGCAGCACCCCCACCACCGGCCCGCTCCCCCCACCTCCCCGGCCTCCTGCCTCCCCAGGCAGCACCACCTGACCTCCAGGTTGGCACCAACCTCTTCTTCTGTCCACACACACACCCACCCCGGAGGCAGGGCCTGGTTTAAAAGCAGGCACAACACATTAGTCTGAATTCTGCAGTCCACGGATTACGTGAGCCTCACTTGCTCCCCTGTACACTGTCTGTGAGGACACCAGGCCTCCGGGCTCCCCAGCGCACCCAGCATGCAGCCAGCGCTCCGTCAGTGCACGTGCAGAGCAAGCCCACAGGCCAGGCAGCATGGACTTTCAACAGTCGCTTAAAAAATGCAGATTCTGCACATCATCTTGCCGGGTCACAGCACAGAATCTCACCATGGCAAAATGCAGTCCCAAAACACTGAGAGCCTAGACATTCAGACACACTTTGAGATTTTAGAAGAAGACACTTCCATCTTCTTTCTCCTTTTTCAAGGGTCCTTATCAACTGGAAAGTGAATAATTTTGAAGAACATTTTTTAAAAAGGAAAATTAAATTTACTTATCACTTTTAAACTAGTCTAATAATGATAGTGGTGACAGGCTGATGACTCACCAAACTCACCACGTTGTACATTCTTCCTACACAATTCTATTCTTGGAGAGCTCAAAATGGCAACTTGGTATATGCAGCATTATAACTTTCCCCAGTAACTCCACTTCTAGAGTCCCCCCAAAAAGTGGCAGAAGTCTTCTGCTACTCACCTATCCAGAGACACAGAGCAGTCAGCGGAGGACTTCTCCCCGTGCCCTTCGCGCCTGGCATGTTGCTCCAGAGTGGTACAGCCTGCAGCGAATTTGGCACCGGGCCCCTTTCTGAAAGTCAACACGGAAAACTCAAGTTACTATAATGAAAGGTGAATTATCCATTCCCCACGACAAAATTTTAAAGTATTTGTAAACTCCAAAGATTACTCACTATGAAAGAGAGAGAGGGGGAGGGGGAGAGGGCAGGAAGGAGGGAAGGGGAGGGAGGAAGAGAGAGGGGGGGAGAGAGAGGGGGAGGGAAAAAAGGAGGGAGGGAGGGAGCAAGGGAGGAAGACAGGGAGACATTCCCATCCAAGTCAGTGAGCCTGAAAACTGGACTTACTCTGATGTGTTTTAAAACTAAGACACGCTGTAACATGTATTGAACAGAAACAAAAGGTAAAGATAAAACGTATTAACTGGCCAGTTTCAATAATACAACAGCAAAAGCCTGATGAAGATGGTATTAATAGAGTAAAATTAATAGAGTAAAAACAAAAATTTGTAAACATCTAGGTTTGTGAGCTAGAACAGCCATAGGACCCACGTGGCTCCTGGACCCTGAGGGACAGGGACAGGTCCGACTCCAGCTGTGGGATCAGACCCAGATGCAGCACTCGTGCACAAACCCATTCACATTTTAACAGCTCAGACTCAGTAAAATATACTTCAATTGTTCGCTTTTGTTTACTTTAGTGATACATAAAACGTGAATCTTGCAATCAATGGTTTTTAAGAGTCAATGAAATAGGATATAGTATTTTATGAATTTGTCCCTTTCCGAAGTTCCTAAAATAACTGTTTAGTTAGTCAATCCCTATAACCAGCAGTATTGGTGGCAGCTTGGCAGCGACCTGAAACACCGAGCCCACAGCCTTGTGGTCGCAGGCAGCAGCCTGCAGAGAGCTCCTGTGCTGTGCTACCTCTCTGAAAACGTGTGGTAGTGGTTTCTTCTCTGACCCCCCCACCCACCCACCCAGCAAGCTATTTAAGAAGGGACTAAAATCTCCTAAGTTCTATACTGACTGGCATCACACATTCAAAGAGGAAAAAACCTTCAGGTGACAAATGTTTCTAACACACAAGAGTTCAGCTAAAGAATCTCCATTGCTCCTCCATCAAATTACAATATCGCTAAGAAGTTTCCCTCTGGGGCCCTGCAGTCCTGCAAGTGTGAAGGGTCAGGCCAAGAAGTCTGCACACAGCCGTATTCATTAATTTAAAAATTTGTTCAAAAATTTAGTGAGAGATATTCCTCAGTCTTCATATGATGCCAAAAAATAAAAACCATTACCTAAGCCAGCAGTGTCCAAACTTGTGGCTCCTTGGGCCACACCGGAAGGGTACACTCACACTAACGACAGCTGATAAGCTCAAGAAAGGTCACAAAATGGTCTCATCGTGTTTTACAAATCTGCGTTGGGCCGCAGGTTGGACGTGCCTGCCCTAGGCCTTTCCAAGGGAACTGAAGAAAAGTAAGTTAATATGATGTACCCATCAGTCTCAATCTAGCAAATCAGCAAAAACCAAGTAAGTGATAAGAACTCGTGCTAGCTGCTGCAGACAAACAGGTATCCTCCTTCACTGCTGGGGGCAGAACTAGGGGCCATCGACAGGGAAAGCTGACCTGGCAGTGTGTACTCATGTCAGCACCTTAAGAGGCACGTACGTGTTTTAAGCCAGGGATTTCACTTCTAGAAATATAATCTAAGGTGACAAAATGTGCCACAACTTCACTCAAGAATGTCTGTCTCAAAGCTGCCTGCTGGGGAAAAATAGGCCTGCACATAGTTAACAATGTTCAGCCAGTTAAAAACGTAATTTCAACACAGGTGGAAGCATTTGAGGCAGAAACAAGTTTGTGATGCTTCAGGATGTCTACACAACTGATCCCTCACCGCCTTCACACATCCACACAAACGCGACCATTTCACGGAAAACTTTCGGCCATGCTCTAAAACTCCAATCCATGACTGACACTGACACACACACACACGCGCGCGCGCACACACACACACACACACTTTATGCCCCTACCCTATTGTTCTCCGTAGCACATATCACCATACAGCACTACTTTTTACTTATCTCCCTGTTTACTATCACTGGAATGTAAGCTCCATATTGGCAGGTATCCTGTATGAGCTTTGCTCACCAATTCTTCAGCACCCCCAACACAGCTGACATGCAGAAACTATTCAATAAATAAATTCTAAACTAATAACCTATCAATTGAAAAAGCAGGTTAAATCATTGTAATCTTACTTAAAATCTTATATAATCTTATTTTTGTACTGCTCTCTTAGAAGTGAACACACATACAACAAAGAGGTCTGGAAGGGAAGACAACAAGGTTGGAACTGGTAATACACTGAGTCACAGGATTACAAGGTGACAAGGGTTTTTGGTGGCAGTTGCTTTGAAATGGGGGCTGGAGGACTGAAAGAGCAGAACTCCATGTATTTTCTCATACTTCATATACCGAGTATGTAATAAATTGTGTGTGTGTGTGGGGGGGGTAACTTCAGAACTGAGAAGCCCACACACAGGAAAGTTTGAGAGCACAGTCCATTAGGCCGGAGCAGTGGTTCTCAAAGGCATTCACAATGTTCAGGGGTGCAGCCTGCAGGAAGCTTAAAACTTCTTTGAAATCTCCTATTCGATCTTAAAATTTAAAGCAAATGTTGTATTCTTCTAGATAATTTATCTGTGTTTGTCTTACAAAAATGGACTCCATTGCTTACCAATTAAATTACTTAACATTTTCCCCAAAGCCACTGAATTCATGCTCTACACAGGAAACAGGCCCCATGCATTCGCCTGCCCACGGGCACCTATCCACTTGAGAGTACAGGCTCACGAGTCCCTCCTCTCACAGATTAGAAGACTAAGGCACTAACGAGGCATTATGAAGACTTGTTTAAGGACCCAAACCTGAGAGCCCCTCACGTCCTGCCTGCCTCACAGAGCTCTGCCCACCACATTACTGTATGACACAGCTCATCAGCTGGCCTAGGGATGACTGAAAATCACATCTCCATTTCTCCATAAAGTAACTGCACATGGTTAAGGGCTACCCCATTAACACATCAGTAAGTTCCATGCATGTCTTCGAGTAGATCTTTAGATCTACAAAGTGCACATTTATCTGATTTAATTAGCAAAATGACATTTAGTTTAGAAATGTTTTTTTCAAGTGAGAAGATTTTGCCTGATAGCTTTGAATAAGTTCAATATTTTAAAAGTCTACTTCTTGGGCCTGACTTTTAATATCTGCTAAATCAAAGAAATGAGACCAACTAGAAATTAGGCTGACTTGATTTGCTTTCTGCTATTTCTTGGAGTTCATATTTATTGGCCTTTTCTGTTTAAAAGGTAACCACTGGTTCCTTATTAAAGTCTAATTTGTCTGCACTGAGACATTAAAAATAACCGCCTACTGAGACCATAATCAATCATTCTTAGCACCTGACTTTCCTTTACCAAAAAGATGTCCGTATCACCAAATCACAGGCTGACATGCAGGCTCCCGTGCCAGCGTAATGACAGGCACTCTAATTACATCATACATCATTTCACCAGGAAGTTCAGTCAACTCACAAAGTAACAGAAAATTCATCATATAAAAATCATTTTGCTTCCCACTATATATAAAGACTAATTTTAGTAAGAGTGGCAAATTAATTTAAAGTTCAAGCTCCTTATTTAAATTTCAGTCTTTCTCTCCTACTTAATAGAATTTTTGCAGGCACTGTCACCATTTTATTTGTCACAAGGCTTGTGGTATGTCTAGCATTACAAATATTCACTCATGTATCAACTATTACCATGACACTAAGGGACAGGGCCCTGCTTCTGAAACCAGGGTAAGTGAGGTGACGGGAGCCTAGAAAGGACATGGGACACAGTCCTGGGGATTCAGAAAAACAAAAATATAACAAGTGGTTGAATTGGTAACAGAACCCTTTTTTATACTTAAACGTAAACATCTGGTATATTGGAAGGCATGATATGCATGATGATACCCCTTTCCAAGGGCTCCAAAAGTGGTTCTAGAAACTTCTAGGGCTTTTTCTCACGCCAGAGGTGAGGAACTTTGCACAGCGGGTTGTTATGCATTTCGTATGTTATTAATAGAAGGCGTGATTTTCTACCTGCAAATCAAGACGACTTACAAGCAAAAAGGTGATCCTCCAGAAGGCAAATTGTCCTTAGCATTGTATCCCTCCATCGGGTGAACTAACTGGGACGACGGGTACAGTGCTGACCCACTCACGACAAAATGGAAAGCATTAAATAAGGCACCATGACAGGACAGCACGTTGACACCTGGGACGTACTGGGTCACTCGCTTTTTTTGTGAAAGGAGCCATTCCCTGTAGGGGTTGAGCTAAAGCTAATTTTGGAAGGCAGCGGCAGCTGCCTGTGCTTTGCCCCTTCCCCAGCTCACTCCTCAAAGCTGCCTTCGCCCTGCTGAGGAGCAACCTTCAGTTCCGGGGTTCCCCAATGGAAACGGAGGGCACAAGAACACAGGCCCTAGCACGCCAGCGGGAAGACATCACCCCACCCCGCGTTTGCTCAGAAACGCACAGCCGGCCTTGAGTCCAAGTGCAGAGGCTGCTGCCCAGGAGGGGGCGCTCCCACCGCAACCCGCCGGCCCCAGGCACCCGCTGAGCGGCGCTGGGAAGAGCGGACCCTCCTTCCCTAAGTTACAAAGTCAGTGAAAAGACGGAGGGTGAGTCCTGATCTCAGGATAAGGACGCGACACTGGGGACGCTTCTGGAAACAGTGCCCTTCCAGGACCTGCGGACGGACTTGTGACTAGCGCCGCTCCCCGCAAGCGGAGTTCATTCGCACGGCGGGGTCCCCGCGAGGCGAGGCTCGGGGGGCTGAGGACGTTCGCATTTCCCCACCGTGCCTACAAACTGGCCGGAGGACAGAGAGTATTTTCCCGAGAAGCTGCTCTACTTGTATGACTTGGGGTCACCCCCACCTGTGCCAGCTGAAGAGACTTCGTCCCGCGGTTCTTCCAGAACTTTCTCTGCACTACAAAGAGCCGCGAGCGACACCCCAGAGGGGGACCAGTGAACACAAAGGGGGCGGCAGTGAGGGAGGGGTGAGAGGCTTCCCTGGCGGGGCTCCCCAGTCTCGCACTCCCACCCGCGGCCCCGCGACAGTCACCTGAACCCGCTACTCGCGGGGGCCGCGCCAACGCCGCCAAGCGGCTGCCGCGGCGCCTGCAGGCCGAGCCAGTGCCGGAGCAGGAGCCGGCCGCGTCCAGTCGCCATGGAGACCCGGCGGGAAAGCCGAGGAAAGTTGCGCCGCACCACGCCACGCCCACCCGACGCCGGCGCGCTCCCTGACACGCGTGCGCAGAGGCGGGGCGGCCTCCGACGACACCCTTTCCACCCGCTCCGTGAGCGGTTCTAGAAGCTTCCGGGGCCTGGCTTTTTCTCAGGGCAGGTGTGGGGAATACTGCAGGCCAACTTAGTGGCTTGGAGTTTATAACACCCACGTGGGCGTTGCGGCGGCCTTGTCTCCACCCACATGCTGGCTCTGGGGTAGTTCGCATTACTTTCTCTTTGCTTGGGAAGAAACTGAACTGCAAAGGCTACATCATTTGCCCATTAAAAACGGCAGAGCCACAAACATCGTGGAATGTCCCAGTTTACACAACCCTCTCTAGAGGGTCGCAACAAGACGCAGTTTGCAATTGATAATTTGACTTTTCCAAGTTCTTGAACTACTAAGCGACCATAACTCAAATCCCCCAAGGGCAGACGTCCCACCTTCCTGCCAACAACTTGTAGCCGGAGCGCCGGCAGTCAGCGCAGCGTCCTGCGGGAGGCGCACGCTCTGGCCGCCCTGCACTGTGGGAGATGTAGTCCTTTTGCATTCCCTGCTGCTGCAATTCTGTAGAGAATGAGGTCCTCAAACTACAATTACCAGAATTCTAGGGGTTTCCCAAGTTACTTTGCAAAAGTATGGCGGGCAGAGTGTGAATGTCAGCATAGAAGGTAATCAAACCACTTTAATTCAAGTGTAAAAAGGACCCGAGAGAAGAGGAGGTGGACAGCAATTTTTTTCGGGAGACTTTTCGTCTTAGTATATGCTGCTGGGGCTAACGTTTGGGCCCAACACGCCGTGCAGAATCACCGGTGTGAATGTGTACATTTGAGTACACGTCCGGCTGGGCGGGTACTGAAGCTTTGCAAATCGCTGTTGGCATTTTGTGTGAACATGATTTGTGTTTTTCTACGAGCTGTACGATATACAGAAAAGCTGCATAGGTCCTCGGGGAAGCGATTGTTTTTGCCACACTTTGTACTTAATAAAGCTTGCTTGAAGACTGAGTCTAGTTTGAGATGGCTGCAGGAGCAGGAAAAAACGGTGCGACCCAGATGTATCCTTGGAGCCACCCCGAAAACCATCTGGACGCAGGGACGGAGCCCACAGCGAGCAAAGGAAGACAGCAGCAAACAAGTGTCTGTGAGTCAGAGAGGGGAAACCGCCATCTCAATGTCACAGAAAGGTAAAGGGGGTAGTAATCAGTTTTCAACAAACGTGACAAGAGTTACCAGTGCCCTTTCATAGAACTTCAGTGCCAAAGGTGGAACGAAAATTGCCACAAATTAAAGGTAGAACCACTTAACATAGTTTAGAATCAGAGAATGTAGGTTTACAATTTTCTTCATAGATTTGAACTGAAATTTAAAAGTTCATTTTGATGTAACTGTTGAATTATGACTAGAAAAAAAATTATTAGTTATGGAGTGGAGAGAGCTATGTAAAACTTAACCATTGTTTAATATTTTATAATAGACAGGTAGACTGCCCAGATGTTATTTCATCTATTTGAATCTCCTATCCACTCTCTCAAATGTTAGTACTCCAGTGTATGAGACACACTTCCCCAGTGTCATACAACTGAAAATTAAATTTTCCCTGATCTCCGTTTTCTAACACCCAGCCCTGTGCTCTTTAGGACAAGCATCGCAAGTTTCTTCAGTTTCCATTTTCTCCATGCTTGCTTAGCACGGAGTGGGTGTGCCAGAGAAATCCTAAATACAAATCATTTACCACTTAACTGGAAAGAAAATAGATACAGAGTGGGCAACAACTGGTGAACAAAGATTAGTTGTGCTACAAAGAAAAAGTACTCAGGAACATAAGATAAAGAGTAATTGGATAGAATCAACAGAAAGGAGAAATGATTGAGCCATCCTAGTGGTTACCTCATTTAGTTCAACACAATAAACTGTTTTCTTGCCTGGCTGCTGTTGTGCCCAGATACTGCTTTGGACTTTATGTACTCTAGAGTTAAAGGTGTCCAAAACATCCTTTTGTGTGACACGTGCATAACAAACAACTACAAAGAACTCTCCTATAAAATAGGAAAGGTGAAATGTCATTTTGTCGGGGTAAATCAGGGAAGTTTTCATAGATACAATAAAGCTTTTCTTTTTTAAATTATTTCTTCATTTCACAAATAATTTGTAGAAAAAAGTAAGTAAAAAGGAAGCAAAGAAAACAATTCAGACACCCATGATTATACCACACAAAGATGACTGTTAATATTTTGTGTCATTTTGATGCACATACTTTACAGTTTTAACAACCAAGAAAAAAAGTTAATTGCATCTTACCAGTTGTTTTTACAAGCTGCTGAATATGTCAAAAATACAATTTAGTTTTTCATTTCTAATAGCCTGAACAGGGGATGATTAAGAGTTCAGCAGTAACCAAGAGCCTGTGTGTAGAGGACACAAAGGCACAGAGCCCTCAGACAGCACGTGTCAGGTCATCTGGCTCCAGCAACGGCATTGCTGGTGGTACAGGCGGGGCCCGCTGCAGAGCCCTGTCTGACGTGGACCCCATTCAAAAGAAGATGGGTGGTAACCGCTAAGACTGCACACGAGGGCTGTCCAGAAAGTATCCAGCCACGTAATATGAGAAACGGAGACATTTATGGCTAGATTTTTTCCATTCAGCCCTCATATATGTCCATGTTTGTTACGACCTCTTAAAACTGAATTTAACAGTTTGGAATGTTAACTTTATTGGCAAACAGATTGTTTTTAATTTCAGTTAACTTTAAAAACAAACAAAAAAATAGCCTTGAAAAAAATAATGTGAGTGGGTGGGAGCTGTTTCCCCAAATGTGGAATGTGCTGCCTCCAGAGTCCCTGTCACATGCTGTGATAGGACCAACAGGATAGTTGACTTCTTTTACTTGAGATGGGTGCCCCACGTGCCCGGCACACCGTACCCCTAAAACTTTTGCTGATGTTGTTGACCAGTGCTGGATCTTTGCTGGGCTCGCCCCCTACACTAGGAGTACATGTGACTTACCAAGCCTCTCAACACTCGTTACTACAAAGTAGTGTTGCCACTTCCCAGAGGTGGGAAATAACGTGTTCTCCACATCAATGGCTGATACAGGGAGGCTGTGCCATCAGGTTACATTTCTGTATCGGGGTTACCTGATGGAATTGGCAGTGGACCACTGGCACCCTCGAGGGTCCGTCTGGTTTTTGTAAGAGGGAGAGTGGTGAATCACATGGGACTACAATGGGCACCACCACCACCCCACCACCACCACCACCCTGGTGGCTGTAGGTCTTTACGAACAGCGCTCTTAGCTGGGCCACTGGATTTGGTTCAGTTGTGATTCACAGGGAGACTGAGAGCAGCTGCTCCAGAACACAGGCAGACCCACACACTCGTGAGGTCTTGAGCCCACCGTTCACCCATGGGAACGACCAGTGTCCCTGTTTGTGCCCCACACATGTGACTTCTGGTGTTTTCTCGTTACAGTGAAAGAAGCTGGAAGAGACTTCACCTACTTGGTCGTGGTGCTGATTGGAATCGGTGTCACAGGTTGCAAACGCAGCAAGTGTCACAGCCCCGAATAGCTTTGTCACTTACTGTTCGTCTCGCTCCTGCTTTGCTTGATCTTCCTTTTCTGTGACTTTCAGGTGGCTTGTTTTATGCGGTTTTCAAAGAACTTTTTTCTTCATCCAGTCCTAATAAGATATATGGGAAAGCCTTAGAAAAATGCAGAACGCATCCCGAGGTGAGTCGTCAAGACTGAGTTGCACAAACTCTGATTTTAGGCAGAAAACACTGGGGAGTGGGCAGAATTCCCCTGCCGGTTCCGAGAGGGGTGAGTTCACCTGATAATGGGCGCTTTGTGATTACAGCGTCAGCTCTTCTGAACTTGAACTGCCCTGATTATGAGCACCCACAGCTCCGTGTCGGCGCCCTTTCATCTTTAACTGTATGAGAGAGTCGCCTTACTAGCTGTCCTAGAAAATAAGTGCCTAGAATACACCGGAGTATCAAACCCGTGTGATACATGTCTGGTCTTTTTATACAAACCTGATTCATGCCCTCGTGGTCACAGTAATTCTTACTGAGAGCACAGCATAAGCCAGGGGCTTTCCTCAGCATTTCAGTGCGTCGTTTTCATTAAATCTCACAAAAGCTGCTGGTTACAGGTACTGCTATTATCCCATTTACAGAAGGGAAAACGGATACTTACAGAGATTAAAACAAATACGGGCAGCAGATGATTAATTGTCAGGCTCTAAGAGGGTGAAGAGTAGCCATGTACTCACAGACTCACCTATCCCTATGCGTAGATCGTCAGCGTTGTGAACAAAACACACAGAATCAACACAGAGTGGGATATTATTAAAGTCATAGCTTAAGTTGCTGTCTGAAAGAGCTTGACAAATAATAATTAAACTTTAACAACTCAATTTTGTCATCCTTTATAAAGGACTTTGTCTTTGCAAGCACTGTGCTTGGTTGAAAATATAAAACCCTCACATTCTGATACTAATGTGTTTATTAAACTAAATTATCTGAAAAGGTTTTCCATTTGTTTCAACTATACAGTTCTTTATTAATACCTCCATCTTACACATTATTCCTTTTTAGATATGCCTGAAAAATGTGACACTAAAAATGCCCACCACAAAAATAAGAAGAATTCTGTAGACGAGACGCAGTATTTTAGTTGCTATCACGTGTTTTTTTTTAAGGTTCCCAAGTATTTACATTTCATTCAGTAAGCATTACAGTCCCACTTCACTGTGTGTTTTCCCTTTAGGAATAATGAATTCCCACCTCTGGATCTGGTCTGCCTTAATATGTCCTCATTGTCTGTTCCTTTTCACTGTGTCTAATGACTTAAAAAATCCTTTTCGTCTCATAACTTGTAGCATGAGTCCCCAGAAGATAAATTTCACTGAAAATGTTCGCTCAGCTTTATGAACACTGTTTTGTTTGTTTTTTGTAAGGGGTGTGGGAACAGCCCCACTTCACCTGAAAGTACAGGTAACACCGTGAAGTTCCCTGTATCAGTCTCTGCCTGGGAAATAGTTAAGTCACTTGTGGGGCGATTTTTGCATAATAGCTTATTTTTTCTGTCACTGGAGTTGTCATTTTTCAAAGGGTCCCAGACGTCTTGATTTTTTTCCTAAAATAAATCAGTTGGTTTGTCAGAAAATATTTCCCTAAGAGACTTTTAAAACACAGCTCCTACTGACTACTGCATTGTCTCTGCTCCACAGGTCATCAGTGTCTTCGGTGAGCCAGTCCGAGGCTTTGGGGAGATGACGAGACGTGGTCGGAGGCAGCACGTCAGGTACTGCACGTTGCTGAACCTGGGAAGCTCGGGATTAACTTAAATGCGAGGAACTTAGGCCCGCGTTCTTTCATTCTCTTGCCAGCTTTATTGAGTACGTAAAGGACGGGCTGAAACACATGCGTGTGAAATTCTACATCCAGGGCTCCGAGCCTGGGAGACAAGGAACAGTGCATCTGGAAGTGAGAGAGGTGTGAGGACCGTGATGGGGACATGATTCTGAGCGCACCGTAACGGGAAGCACGGGGGAGAGAAATAACACTGTGAAATGTTTTTCCTTTTTCAGAACCCAGAAAGTGGCGAATATGAGTTTCGCTACATATTTGTGGAACTTGAAGCCTATCCTAGAAGAACTATTGTCATTGAAGATAATCGAGCCCAAGAGAATTAAAAGAACCAGCAAGCGTGCTGTTTGCTGAGGGTTGCCACGTGGTGTACACGCTCCACTCCGACCTTGCCGGCTGACCCCGCGTCGATGGACTAAGACAGGAGACAGTCCGGCTCATGAAAGTGAGTGCGGCTGGGTGGTTGCGTGCAGACAAGCTGAGCTAGAGAGTTTCTTGTAGAGTGAAAAATCATTAGCTGGAGCCTATTTGATGTGATCTTAGTGAGTCATCAATTGAGGACAGTATTTCTGCTCCACCAACATCCTCTTTCATGGTCAGAAATTTTCGTATAAATTTTTACACCATGTAAATAAAAACAGAGTTCAGTATTTTATGCTTTTTTATGTCCTATCGCTATATAAAATCTGAAATAAAATTAAGACTAACAGAACTATGTCAGAAGCAGCCTTCCATGTACTTTGGGAACTGACTCGCGAGGAGCATTTAAAGATGTTTGAGAGGTGCAGGGAACCAGACGACAAACACACACCCTTCAAAACACTCATAGGGAGGCTGTGCACGTGGTATGAGCTTAGTGATCTAGTGGGTCTCTTGTTCCCTGTGAATGGGGGCATTGCACGCAGTGGGGAAAGTGGATGCCTGGGTTCTCACCAGGTGTGCACGCCTGTGCAGGTCCCTGAGCCTTGTCTGACCTTGCTGTCATGGCTTGTTAGGACAAGCGAACCGAGATGACAGGTACACGTGCCTGGACTGTAGAAGCAGGCTGACCCAACATCCCCTTGTAAACTAGTCAGAAAACAATGGTCCCGTCCCATTTCAGACGGTACGTGTGGTCAGCCTAGTCTCACAGCACCATTGCTTCCTGTCCTTTGAAAACGGGATGTCGGGTCAGCCTACGTGGAAGGCACCCCCGGAGTGCCCACCCCCTCAGAACTTGCACGGATCGTTCACACTGCACACAGCAGCATGGGAGGAATAAAGTGCACTTGCATTGGTGTGTCATGCCTCCTCCGGATGTGGGTGCCCTGTCTTATCTGAAGCACTTACAGGGCATGAGAGACAACTGACCTAACAGAAGTGTCATCGTACATCTGAAGTTACACACGTGCTGGCAGAGGTCTAATAATGTCCTCATCTGTGGCGGCTTCACTGTTGAGGTGTCCCCTATAAAACGCTTCTCCCTCAGAACTGTCTGCAGAGGAATTAACGATGTGCACTGGCAAATGCAGCACACTTGGGGTAGACGGACCCCCAGGCAAGGGATCTCCCCGTTTTAGTCCATCCCTCTGCTTATTACGGAAAATCTCCAACAGGTAAGAAACAGGCAGTATCACAGGAGAGAGCCTCGTCTCCCTGATGTAACACGGGTTACGTGGCCAGGTGACCTCAGCCTGGGCTTTGTCTCCTGACTGTTTTCTCCTTCAGTAGAATGATCTTAACCTTGAACTGGCCGAGAAGGTCTGCTCTCCACGCATCCTCCACTCAACAGGCAGCGCCCTCCTCACAGGACCTGCTCAGACCGCGGCCTGGCGGAAAGCCGGCCTCAGCTGCTCGGGGATCCGGGCTGCCTCCTGACCTGACTTATTAGGGCCGAATTGTTTTTTCTACATTCATCTGTATGTACCTCCCTTTCTATGCTATACCCAGGCCCCTTTAAGACAGGAGCCGATCAAGTTACTTCTATAATCAGAAATAATAATTTTTTTTTCCAAAAGGAAAGCTCTCTCTACTCGGGTTCTTCTGTAGAACCATGGGGAAACGTAATAATGCAATTTTTAGATACCTTTGTTTCCTTTTCCTCTGAAACTACCCACAAGCCTTCAGTGACTCCCAGCTGTCCCAGAAAAGTTCAGTCGACCAGCAGATTCTGACTTCGCTTATGACATCGCATCCCAGTGTTCTGCCTCAGTTTCCCCCTCCCCCAACCATGCACCAGCCGCCCTGGGCAAGCGCAGACTCCACGGGCTCATGCCTTTGAACATTTACATTCAACATTTCCACTGATGGGTCGTTAAGCCTGTCGTGAGTGTTTTGCTAGTAAACGTTCTCAGCTACTTGGAGTTTTCTTAACACTTAACATCACATGCACATTCCTTTCTCACCAAGTCAGTTATGGAAGTTAAATTTTATGGGGTAAGGGTTCTTCCTTCAGTGGTATTTCAAAAGCCTACAGAATCCCACAAAATTCCATGTAAGTGTTGGGGCCACAAGACACTTCTCAAGGCTCCTAATTATTGACAATGCATTTGTCAATAATCGACAGCCAGTTCCCCGACAGCCCCGGCCCCCTGTCTGTGCAGCCGAAAGCTCACTGGCCCGGCTCTCACGTGGTCGTCACAGCCCTGTGGGACTGACCAGCGACTCCTGCTCTACTGATGGGGAGTGTGGGGCTTGATGGGCCCTTGGGAACCAGAAACAGGATTTCTCACTCACGCATTCAATCTTCTAGCACCTTCTTCTGCCTCCCGGGTCCACCTGCAGAGGAACAAGGGCAAGGGGGTCGCTACCCAGAAGGGGCTGGAACCGACTTCTGATTCCTACAGGGGTTCGCCTCCCAGCGGGCCTCCCAGACCCTCCTCATCGTACAGATGCATGGTAACGCATGCCCCCAAAACAGACTGAGGCAGGCCCCCAAGGAAGCGGCGCATTCCCTTCCGCTCAGCGTGGGCTTCTCACGTACAGACGTCACAGCACATGCGCACAGCTCCTCACGTACAGACGTCACAGCACGTGCGCACAGCCCGGCCGGATCATGTCCCTGCCCAGCTGGGCTCATTCAAGGCTGAACCCATAACCCAGGATGACCTCATCCTCTCAAGACCCTCAATTAGTCACACCTTTGGCTTTAGACAGTAATACCCACGGGTTCTGGGGAGCAGAACGGGGACATATCTTTTAGTGCCCACGTTTCAGAGGCTCTAAAGTAGTTTGTGCTGGGGCCGTGCCGGGCTCCAGGCTGTCAGCTTTGTGCAACCTCGGGCCAGGGATTTGATCCCAGTTCGGTCTGATTCTCAAATCCTGGGGTTTAACCAGTGCCTGGTGTTGCCTTTAACCTTTCTTCATCTCCCTACAGTTCAATTTGCTCGTCTCTCAATTGAGGACAGCAGTACCAGCTCCTAAGAGTTTCATAAGGATTCCACGAGCTGGTATGGAAGGCGTTTCGACAGGACCTGGCACCTAGCCATTTCCACAACCTCAGGGAAGGACGAGGGGTGACTGCTGACGTGTCGCTCGTCCTCCCATGAGGCTGCAGATAGAGAAGGCATCCTTCACTTCTGTGCCTCCAGGTCTCTCTCAGAGCATTGGGAAGTTAGCAGGTTCTCAAAAGCCCAAGCCTTAGGAACGTCCACAGTTCTAATACACAGGCAACACATTACTCAGAAGGGACTTGAAAAGTTGCTGAGCTCCTTGTATGCCAGCTCTAAGAAAATGGAGCTTGCAAAAATTATGGATGCAGCCCTGTCACATCCCAAAGCACCCCTGCACCAGTAGGACACAATTACAGCCAAAATGACATATACTTAATGCCTCCAGAGGGTTGAAACAACCCAGGAGCATGGTCGGTAGAAGGAAAACATGCACTGCTGTTCAGGATATACTTGTATATGAGGGCTGTCAGGTTTGAATTGACCCTAGAGAGAGCTTTGTGCACTTTTAGAAAACAATGTTTTCATGGTAAAAACATTTCTTTGACTACAATGAAAAATGACATAACTATTTACTTGAAACTCCAGCGTCAGCAGCTCAGAACAACCATCTGCATTCATCAGCTATGTTGGATATTCTGCAATTATCCACTGACTGTCCAGAGTGCCATCTTGACCCCATCTTGCCTTTCACCGTGTGGCATGTGATGCTACCAGCAGCCAGCTGTGTATGGGGAGCTTGTAAGAAAGGCAGCCCTGAGGTTTCCCTGACAGTCAGACAACATGCCTAAGGCACTCTGCCCGTTTTTCCACCAATACCCTACTTCCAGACTCCCACCCAACATACGAATTTTGAGGGGATACAACTCAGCCATAAAAGTGGGAGAATGTCCTTGTTTGTAGGAAACATGCACTGAAGAGTATTTGGAAGTAACCCGACATCGTATCAGCAGCTTATTCTCAGACGACGTAAGAAAAGAGTTTTTTGCACTCCACTTGCTTGCAACTTTTCTGTAGGTTGGAGTCTGTTTCCAAAAATTGTTGAAGAAACACAGTCAGCGTGGAGCATTTACAACTTTGTTACTAGGTAGGTGAGTCTACCCGAATGGCCTAAATCAGCGGTGTCCAACCTTCTGGCTTCCCGGGGCCACACTGGAAGGGGAATCGTCTTGGGCCGCACATAAAACACACTCACATGCACGAGAGCTGATGAGCTAAAAACAAAAGGTCGCACAAAACGCTCCTCAGGTTTAAGGACTTGCGCTGGGGCCGCCTTCGAAGCCGCCCTGGGCCGCAGGTTGAACGCGCCTGGTACATGACGCCGCAGCCCTTGGAAGTCTCCAGTCTGGATTTATTCGCGCTTTTTCTTCCTATCCTTTCCCAAGATAAACGCCGCACGACACATGGCTTCTTCAGATAAGCCATGATCAAAATGTTAGCGCACCTTCTCAATACTGCCAAAGACAAAGACAAGGACCCTGGAGAGCATGACATATTCGCCGCACGCTGTCTGCCCTGCCTCACGCGGGGGGTCGCGTCTGCACACAGATGCTCTTTCGCATTCGGGAACAGACGGTGACAAAAGGGCTGGAAAGGCAGGAGGCGGGAAACGGGGTGCGAGGCCCAGCCGAGGCGACCCTTCTCCGCGGGGAGCAGGGGTCGCCGCACCTGCCCTGCTCTTGCAGTTTTGGTCCTTCAGACGCCACTGTTGCTCCTCGAATCTTCTCTAACCCCCGCTCTGTTCCCCAAAGATGCCTCATTTCCCAGGGAGAGTGCCTAGCTGCACGCCAACCTTGTCACTGCTCAGGGAAATCACACGGAGGCGCCCTTAACTCCCCCACCTCGGCAGGACAGTCGGCTTTAACGGAGGGACCCTCCGCGCCTTCCCCGGTGACCACCAGTCCATCCAAAGCCCCGTCACCTTCTTCTCACCTTTGTTCTGCCGGGAGTCGCCAGCAGCCCCGCACTGTGACCTGCATCCCCCCACTTTCCTCAGGTCCATCGGACCTCACCCCGGGTTGCAGTCTTGACTCAGGCACGCCGTGGAGGGACCCCGGCCCCGCGCCATCAGCTGCGTTTGTTGTGGGACGTCACAGACTCCTCGACCTCAGCGACACTGCGACACGAGAGCACGGGCACGCGTCATCGATAGATGTGGACCTAAAGGAATAACCACAGACAGGGGTCCGAAAAGCAAAACTCAGGACGAGAAAAATTTTTAAAAACCCAAAAGCTAGTAGAGAACAGGATGAAAATACGTTTTTGGCAATAAGGATGACACGTCGGAAAAGCACTGTGGCTCTCACGGTAGCAGAGCACGAGGCTGAGATCGCTGCCTCCCCCCTTCCTGGAAGGGGGACAACGGACAGAAATACCTTATTCAGCTTCGGGTTCCATCCTGGTGACTGTGCGGTCCCAATTATTTTGATGAATTTTTTAAAATGTCTAACTGGGTTCAATAACTTGATTCATGTCCTTCACATAGAATGGCTCTGTGTTTCTTTATGCTCATTGTTGGGGGGAGATGGGATCTCAGAGTTTCTAACTCACAAACGTGCTTCGAGGGCTCGGAGAGGGGGCGCCTGAGCCACGGGGGGCTGGGGGCCGGGCTCCCCACGCCCCATTCCTGGGGATCCGGGCGTACTGCTGGCCATGGGGCCCCTCACAGGCACGTGGAGGGCAGGGCCTTGTCCTCAGCACCCGGGAAGAGAACGGCAGCGTGCGGGGAAGGACAGTGTGACAGCGGCTCGTTAGCGAGTGCTACCTATCCGCACGGGGAAGGGGACTCCGCCAAAGAAGAATGGGGGGTACAGCCGAGAGTGGCATGCGAAAAGCATTTCATATTCAGCAACTTGGACCGTCCTGCTGCCTCGGGACGTGTAAAGGACACGCGGGTGTGCGGGGGGCATGGGACAGCAGAGCAAATGCCACAAATGCCACTGAAGCACGAAGCTCACAGACAGAGCCGCCGTGTCCTGCCCCCAGCACGACCCGCGTCCCCCGGCTCGCCACTCCGGCACGACCCACGTCTGCCATTCGCTGTTGTTCTCGGGACCGTGGTTACTGGGGATTGTTCCACGTACAGACGTGTGGAGCTTTCCATTCTGGTCACCCACCGCGTAGGGGTCCTTTGTCTGCACAGGTCAATGCACATGTATTCCGGTCCCATCAGCGGTCCTCGCCAGCCCTTGGCGGTTCAAACAAGGCTGCATTCTTTCAGCTTCGCTTCCCCGCAGCTGGCGGAGACGCCCCGTCCACGCGGGCCCTGCCCGCCAATCCATCCCCTCCGTCCAGGTCCGGGTCCTCCAGCCCCACCCAGCACACCTGCCCACCCACCTGGTGCGGCGGGAAGGCCGGAGACGGGGGGCGGAGCTGCCCACGGGCCTGCCGCCCCGGACTGCGACCCTCCGAGGAGCTTTGAAAGGCGCTCCACAGTCCCTGCTTCCTCCCTTGGTTGAAACATGCCCATCTAAGATCAGAATTATTTCAACAAGATGAAAAATGGTGAGAGAGAGTGACAGTGTTCTGCCAAACCCAAAGGGTCCATCCCTTCCGTGGCTCTTTCTGTGGCTCGTCCACGATTTCCGTTTCCTCCATCTACATGTCGTCTGAGTTGTGAAAGCCCCGACTCCTGCCCAGCGGTGGACACCGTCCGGTGCCGTGACCTGCGTGCCTTCTCACGTGGGACGAAACTGAGCCAAGCCTGTGACCCCCTTCCACAATTCCAACCAAAGTGGGGCACAGACCAGACACGCACACGCATGCAGAATGGGGGGAGATAAGAGAAAAAGGGGACACTGTTTTCAAGCATATTGTTTTTCAAAGAAATACCTCATAGTCCAACAGGACAGAGATCAGCCAGTAGCAGATAAGGGACAAAACAGGGAGACACAAAGTCCTGTGTGACTAGAATGAAAGCTCTGTCCCAGTGACACACCCGTCCTAGTCCTACATAGCCAGTCAGCCCCCAGGGGTTCTGGGAGGGCAAGAATTCAGTCACAGGGACTCTGGAGTTCAGGGGACAGCTTGGTGGGGGACAGGTTGAAGACAGTTGGTGACTGTCCTTACACACCAGGGGGAGGACTTAGATTTTATTCTCTGGGAAGTTCTTATCACCATAAATACACGATTGGATTTGTTTTAGGGAGCTTGCTGCCCTCAGCTGGGACCTTTAAGTGATCTAAAACTGCAACCTTCTTTCTTATAAAAACAAGATGTGCAAGCATAAACTCAAATACTGTCAGGGAAAACACTCTGATGTCAACTCACAGCTTCATTTTGCTTCGTTTCTTGCTACTACAATAAAGTATAGTTGTTCGTTCATGCTTATCAGTTTTGTCTGTTGTAAATTATTTGTAACCCTTGTAACATAGGGTTGTTGGAACCTTGTATTCACGGGGTTGTGTATTTTTTATCAGTAGCACTTTTATTCCATAATTATCTAATAACAAGTCTTTATAGAAGAAAGTGTTAAAGTTCAAATTAGAATGATTCATACCCTAATTGCTAAAGCAGATATCCAGAATTGTAGGGAGCGTATGAGCCAGAAGCCAGGTCCTTTGAGAAAACAAGTTTGAGCAAGGCTACCTGTGTGCTTGGAATCCAGTTCAAGGGTTTTGCAAGGCAGCGCAGAGCTGGGTGCACAAGGACAATACTCGGGATGTGGTTTCTGGCTTGGGGGGAAAAAGTCATATGACACTGTGAGCAAAAACTGCTTGGTTTCTGGGAGTAAACAGAGATACGATTCGTGGCTCACATACTCAAGAAAAAATAGTGCTTCAAGGTTAATTGGCCAGATGTTGATTTACTATAGCCATCCGGGACTGTAACGAGCTGGGAGGAAAACTCAATGTGTATCTCTTAGTTGAGATGTACGTTCCAGCTTTTACACCTTTGACCTGCCCTGCCTTTTCTCTCTCTTTCTCACCCTATAAAATAAACGTGCTGATGCCAGGCGAGGTCGCTGTGTCTCCATCAGAGCTCAGAGAACCACCCGGTCCCAGCTCTTCTGTCTAAGTCTGTGTCTGTGTGTTTATTTCTTCATTCCCCATCGCCTCCCCTCCAGTTCGCCTGTTCACCCACACAGGTCACAGCACCGAATGTTCTCCCAAATTTGCTTGTCCACTAGGGAGTTTTTATTGTAACTTAATGTCTGAATCAAACTGGCTTAATAAGGGAAGATTCCTGGCTTACAGAATGGAAAAGCCCGGGGTGGATCAGGCTTCAGGTGGACTGGAATCCCAACCTCAACGGAGACCCAGGGTTTTTCCAGTCTCTGCACTTGGCCTTCTGAGGAGCCAGCTGGATTCCATGTCTGGACTTTCCTGCCTGAAAGATGTCTGCTAACAGCACCGGAGACCCCTGTGTCCTTGTGTGCGGACAGAGGGATATAGACCATCTCCTTCTTCAACCATCACGGCTTCATTCTCATGGCACCTGCTTGGACCATGTGCCTTCCTGAGCCACCATGGCCAGGGCAGGGCTTAGGGAGACCTTCTGGGTGATCCCGGAACCGACAACTGTGTGATGACTGCCCACAACCAGAGCTGGGTTTGAATCTATAGAAACTCAACAAGCATGGTCACCATGTCATGGGGAGGGTGAAATGCATCTCAGGGAGGCAACCATGATTTGCCAGTTTTCCCGTCCAGTTATCCTTCCACTGAATATCAGAAATAAACGTAGCATGAGGGGTCCACAGCCTTTTATCCAGCCTCTGTGGACCGCAATAAAAAAGTGTGAGACCAAGCAAAGACCGATGCGGTGTTTATAGTGGGTTAGTGTCCTCGACACATTCTAGTCCACCAAGAGCCTCAGCACGTCGTCTTACTCAAAAGTAAGGTCTTTGCAGACGTGATCAGGTAAGATGAGGTCGTGCGGATTAGGGTGGGCCATAAATCACATATGACTGGTGTCCTCATAAGAAGAGAAAAGGACACAGACACCCAGGGAGAACCGGCCCGGGAGCACGTGTAGCCACGAGAAGCTGGAAGAGGCAGAAGGACCCTCCCCCCGAGCCTTCAGGGGAGACGGCCCTGCCCGCGCCTGGACTCCAGGCTTCAGCCTCCAGAGCTGCGAGCAAGTCCGTGTGTGGTCTGAAGCCGGCAAGGTGACTACATGCTGAACAAAGAGCATCCAGACTGGATGAAGGTTTGGAATATCGCGTCCAATAACATTAGGAAATGGGACAAAATATGCACGTTTTGGGGGGTGGGGAGACTCCTGAGGGAAATGGTAGGGTGACAAGAGATAAAGAATCAAAAAGAAAAGGAGGAGCGTCCGTACATGGTCGGCGTGACGCAGCTCGGGCCCCGGAGTTCTGCCTGAGCCGGGAAGCCGCTGCCCCAGCGCCGGCCGTGGTGCGAAGGGAAGGGCGCTTTCCGACCATCTGACGCCGCCTGCCTCACGGATGTAGCGACCTTTTGTGCCTGTTTCTGTTTCTTCGCTGTCATTTAACTCTCTGCAATAGCTCTAGCTCCCCGTCTCAAGACAGAGAGAATATTCCAGCAAGAAATCACTTAGCATCGCTACCCACGTTCGTTAGAGCGACTACGTGAAATTCGGTCAAGTCAAGCGAAAATGTAGGCCGGTGCCATGGACAACCCGGCGGCCATCTGCTCCTGAAACAGCCCTCATAGCACGGCCGGGCTTTGGACAATCGTTTCGCTCGCTGTCATCCACTGGTGAAATTCGACAGCATGTCTAGGTGGCATCCCAAAGGAAGAACGTGTCTGACGCTGCTGTCAGCTCCGTCCCCACGCGTGCGTGCGTGCGTGCGTGCGCCTGGGTTTCCATTTGTTCACTAAAAACTGTGGCAGGCAACATTGGTGCCCACTCATATGTCTCTGTCACCAATCTAATGTCATCACCTAGCATGAACTGCCAACACCTGCAGGTCTTGGCCAACCACAGGTGACGGGTCTGGAGCCTCACCCCAGCTTCTGCCATTTGGATTCATTCTCTACGGCAGCCGCAGCGAACTACTACAAACTGAAGGGCTTAAAAAGCAGAGGCGTGATTTCGTGGGTCCCTGGTCCAACGAGGGTCTCACCAGGTTGAAATCAAGGTGTCAGCAGGGCCGCAGTCCTTTGGTCAGGGAGTGGGGGCCGGGGGATCTGTTTCCTTGCTCATTTGGGTTGTAGGCAAATTCAGTTCTCAGTGGTGGTAAGACAGGTCACCGTTTTCTCGTTTTCTCGCTGGTTGTCACCTGGGGGCCACTCCCAGCTTCTAGGGGCGACTCCCACTCGTTGGCAGCTGGTCTCCTTCCATCGCCAAAGCCCTCACACAGGTGGAGTCTCCCCTCGGTCTCACCCAGCTGGGAGTGAGTCCCTACTTTAAGGAGCCACCTAACCCAGCCCCGTGCAGGCACCTAGTAAGCAGCTGTTTGAAGCCCTGGTACGTCCAGCTGGGTCCCCAACCGCTCACACACGCTGCGTTCCTAGGAAGCGCATTCTGGCAGGCTGACCAGAGGTCCCGTGTTGAACGGGACAGAAAACCACGGTCCTGTCCCGTCTCAAACAGGACGTAGGGTCAGGCTGATGTGGGCCGAGCAAGGCAGCCCTCCCCCACTCACTGGAGACTCCTCATCCCTAGTTCTTTAGCTCTCAGCTTCACCTTTTTTCTAGTCTTAAGTTTAAATCATTTTCTCAATTATTTTTCCTTTAACTTGAGCAATAATTTGCTCCCAACTTGAACCATAGAACATCTTCATTCTGCCTCCTGCTTTAGACAATCACCCCAAAACTTAAACAATAACCTTTCAGCCTGCATTTTCCATCCTTTGCCCAGGCTTGAGGTGATCACTCAGAGAAAAATCTGTAACTTACGTTCCCAAAATGTCCTGCCTCCAGCCCTGGTTAGCATCCTAAAATCTGTGATGGGTGATAATAAAACTTCCCTTAGCTGGGCGTGCTAGACTTTAGCTAATCACCCTGGCGACTATGAATCTGTGTTTGTGAGCTGAATCATCCCCAGGCCATTCCTGGTAGGTGGTGGCACCTGGGTGGCCGGTGGAGCCCACAGTCAGCAGGATGCAGACACCAAAGGGCTAAACAAATCTTCTGTCATGTAGCCACCTTTCGGGCCAATGCTTTTGAACTTACTAACTGGGTCTGGTTCTCCTCATCTAGGGGCCATTGGGATGATTGCCACCCAGCAAGGCTTCGAGCCCTTCCTGACTGAAGAAATCAACATAGTCTCCCAGGCGGATCTCCAGGCCCCTTCTCCCATTTAGAACAGATAGGGTGAGAGCTCCATGAGTCCCCGACAGGTGGGGACAACGACCATCCTCAGCAGGAAGCAGACACGGAAGAGACCTCCAGACCCTCAGCTTCCCATGGAGATTCGTGGGGATCACGTCTCTCAAGAGGATGTGAGGAAGGCATAGAGAGTAGGGGGGATCTTGGGACCCCTCCCATGAGACTGCCCTGCTGGAATAGTCACCGCCCTAATACTACCCCCTCACTAGTAATCCCTGCCCCAGGCTGGGGAGCCACAGGAGGAAGTTCCAGGCAAATACAAGGAAATCAGAGGGGACCAGAAGCCCACCGGTTTGGGCCAGTTCCTAGCGCCTGTGCAATGAGAGTTACAATGACCTTCATCTCACCTGGGCCTCATTTACCCTCATTGTAATGTCATACATGTGCCCGGAAGTTCATTAATATCATTACAACAGACTGAACTCTGGGAAAGGGCGTGCGCAGTCAGAAGGCGTTATGAAACAGGCCCCTTGTCAATCAAACTTGTCAATCAAACGACCCCACGCCCAGAGGTGTCTCCCCTGAAGACACGGAAGGAAATAAAAGCACCAAAGCCTGGCTCCTCCGGGCTCCTGAGCCACTTTCCTGCTTGAGCCCGCTCCTACCTCTTTGGAGTGCACTTTCTCTTCAATAAACTGTCTCTTTGTTTCACCACTTTACTTTTGTGTGTGTCTCGTTCAGTTCTTTGCTCGGGGTACCAAGAACCTGGATACTGTGCCAACAAGGGCACCCATTTTCCGGTAACAAGGCTCCTGACGCCTTGAATTTAGCCCAGCGAGACTGGGCTGACCCCATGTCCCATTTGAGATAGGACAGGACTGTGGTTTTCTGACCCGTTTACAATGGGACGTCTGGTCAGCCTACGTTTAGGGCAAAAGGCAAACACTGTCTTGCAGAGCTGCACTGGAGACTGAGGCAAAAAGAAAAACCAGCCCCATCAATCCTGCCTTCACCTAAAGGGTTGAGATTTTGTTTATCATGGACATTTTGTATGCATTTTTATTGCAAAAATATTTCTCCACTATTTTCTTATCCTGATGGCTCTGTGTTTGGCAGCCCCCTTTGGGGCATGAGGCGTGGCCTCACTCTGCTCCCCTCACTCCGCACCCCATCCACCTCGGGCCCCAAGGGAGCAACACGTTGCTGATTGACCAGAGTTGGGGTACACAAAGAGCTCCCCGGATCCCGACCTGTCCGCTGCTTAAAGTCATAAAGTGATTGCACAGGACAGCAAATGAGAGCTGGGACCCAAAGCTGCCCGTAGTCCTCTGAGACAGGCTGAGTAACATGCCAGAAGAAGGGCCGGTGGTTTCTGTTTCCCCAGCAGCTAAGGTTTGGGGGTCCCTGTTTTTGCTTTGCAAACAGAGGCAGAGAATTAAGGGCTCTGTACTAACAGGCCAAGTTCCTGTGTGAGTTAATGACACTGTTGCTGCCTGAGACATGTGTCTTGTGCCATTGCTGTCTCAAAACAGGACGTTTCTCCCTGGGGAGCGGCCATCGTGAGCGAAGGTCTGTGTTCCCCGGGCCCCTGCGGCCACTAGAGGGCCACGGCCGCCCGCTCCAGTGAGCTTCGTGGTCCCGGAACTTCGTATATCTGTAAAGGCATTCTTTCAAGACGGTTGTCTCTTTGGGGATAGTCTTTTAAAGACATTCATTAGTATGCATACATGGTATTCACGTCAATTTTAAGAACCCCGAGTAAGTCCAAGTGCAAAGGGACCTGCATGGCCTCCACCTATCCAATTGTCATTGCCACCTGCCTTCTGCGAGCGTCCACGCTGGGCAGGAAGGTCGCAGCATTGAGAAGGACTCCATCCTCGTCCTCGGTGTAGGAATGTGAGTCTTTTCTTCCAAATAGGGGCATCACCTCCCTCCTTAGAAACCCCCCGTAGGAATCCACCTCAGAGGAGGCCCCTATCCTCTCCCCCGACTCATCCTGTTTACACAGAGGTCACATGGCCTGCCCTGGAACGTCTTTGTCTCCTCTCCCTCGTACCTTCCCCCTCGTGAAGTGTCATAAAAATATAAAACAGCCAATCGGGTGAGGTTAAAAGTGTGAGGTCTGAAGCCCTAGCCAACAGGGCAGGACACAGGTTTAATTACGCTTGTGTTAGGGATAAAAAGGCGTGTGACCCCCCACTCGGGGTGCCTGCAGCTTCTGTCCGGGCCTGCAGCTACGCACCCTTCGGCAGAAGTAAAAATTGCCTTGCCGAGATATTTGAATCTCCGAGTACTTATTTGTGACACCAGAGTTTCATTTTCAACATCAGGGACAGACAAATCAGCAGCGTGAGTCATTCGTCACAATGGAGGGTGGCCGGGGTCCACGCGGGGCTGGGCCTGCGGGACGGCAGCCCACGGAAGGCACAGAGCCCGGCCGGAGCGTGACCAGGGTGTGACCAGGGTGTGGGGTGACACGCGTCTGCGAAGGAGGGGGCACAATGCGTCCGCCCTCCGGGTGGTGAAGTCCGAAACCATCCCACACGCCCCCACGGAAACCCTCGTCTTCACCGTTGGGTTTGTCAGAGAAAGCCGCTCTCAGACCTGACAGCGTTAGAGGCCCGGCGACCCCTGCACGCCACCGTGGCGTCTCTCCCCAACGAGCAACTTTTTAAGACCCTTTACAGGACATCTTTAATTTCTAAAAAAGGTAAAAACTAAGTGCGTTTTCTCCAAAAGCCACTCCACGTGGCCCAGTCGGGGACGCTCGCTCCCTCCCCTGGGGAGAAACCAGTGTCTCTGAAACAGGCCTGTTGTCACCTCATCCCTCACCGCATGACGTGGGACATGTCTTCTCCTCTGCCTTGCGTAAGGGGAGCTGCAGGAGTCCTTAAACAGAAGGGGGCACAAAGCGAGCCAGAAATTGCCTGCCGGTCCAAAGGTCTGAGCACCAGCCTTGGTGCGACGCCCCTGCTCGGGCTGGGAGCCAGCTCAGGTCGGAGAGCAGGCAGGGGACTTCTGCAGGCCTTGGTCCAGCCCCTCCGTCCCTGGGACCTCTCAGGCTGGTGGACGGGGGCATCAGTCAATGGGATGCGGAGACCCACCTGGGAAAGGAATGCCTGACTCACATCGATCCTTGCTGTCAACCGTCAAAGCCAGAGGACTGAGGTGGCTGCCCCACGGGGGCCACAGCGCCCCTCCTCTCCTGCCCCTGGGCCCTCGCGGTGGCAGACAGAGGGAGCGAAGGGCAGGCCACCCCCGGAGGCTGCAGGAACACTGCCAGTTGCGGTGGGATAGCTGAGCTCCCAGGGCGCCCTGGCTCAGGCTCCGGGTCACAAATGCTGCTGAGCTCTCAGGCAGGAAGGGGCCATGGGCAGAAGAGGCCACCTTACAGAACTCTGAGCCCAAGAGGATGACCGGACAGCGAGAGGAAACAGGGCACAAAGGTGCCCGCGGAGGGGGCGGCCTGATGGCACAGTCCCGCTAGGGCATGACCTCCAGGCCCTAAGGGCTGACACCTCTTGCAGACAAAAACCTGAGAAATGACTTACCTGCTCTAAACTTTAGCTCACTCATCTATAATGATGGTAATTGTTGGGGGTTACTTCTGTCCCCCCAGAAGATATGTGGAGGAGGCCTTGTTTGGAAATAGTCTTGGCAGATGGAAGTTAAGGTAGGTCGCACTGGATTCGGTGGGCCTTCAGTCCAGTGACTGGTGTCCTTACAAGAAGGGGAAGGAACACAGGGGACAGGAGAGGGCAGAGGTCGGGTGGTGTGAAAGCAAGAAACAACCCGCCGCCAAAGCCTGCAGACGGAACGTGGCTCGGCAGCACCTCAACCCGGGACTTGTGGCCTGCAGACCGTCCGCGACGAAAGCTGGGGTACGGCACGCGCCCAGTCTGGGGTACGCAGTTACGCAGCCCGAGGAGCTCACGGCGCTAAGTCTGCGGGCCGCCCAGGGCACTCGGGAGGGCACGGGAGCAAACGCTCCGTAAGGGCGCGGTATCGTCCCTTTTCTTTCCGCTTTCCCGGGGACCGAGAATATAAGTAAATTCAGGAAGGGCTTGGACGGCCCTCCTGTCACCTGAGAACTCAGAGGTGAGAGCTCCTGGGCTGTGATTAATCTGATTTTAATGTTCAGCCAAATTACACACATGGCTGCCTGCTTCTGACGTACGCTGCACGGGACAGATTCCAGCCCTGAGCTGGGACCAGAGCTTCCTTTGGCCCAGGTCACAGCCAGCTTGGCATGACGAGTGTGGTGATGTGGACAAGGAAACTGCTGAGCTCATCATCCTGCTCTGCAATGGCAGAGGGAGTGGAGGCCAGTCCCCTCCCAGGTGTCCAGGGACAGGTCTGCGACGAGGTACACAAGCCTGAGGCTCTCCAGGTCCTGTTTTTGTCTCTGGCTTCCACGGCAGTGCGAATCCACGACTCGGGGGTCCAGGAATCCCAAAAGACCAGCCCCCAAGGTGGTCATGCTATTCAAACAAGAACAACTCAGAAACATCCAAGAGTTGCTTGCGTTGTCCCCCAGGTTTTGAGACAAAAGTACCCAACGTATTTTAAACATAAAACATACTCAAGTATAAAAGGTCCTAGCAAAAGCAAATGCATGTGCCAGGGAATGACTGCAGTTGGTGACAACTGAGCAGCTCATTCATTTGTAACAGAAAGTCTCCCAGAAAGGACACTTCTCTCACGAACAGGAGCCACGAGAGTGACTCTGTGCTGCCGAGTCCCGGACGTTCAGACAAGGACCCCGTGGGCACCTTTGCTTTATGAAGTTCATGGCTGCTGTGAAAGAGTCCTCGTGCCGGGTTTTTAGTAAAAAACAAAGAATACACCCAAAGAAGTTGAAGTTCTACATCTTTTAACCTTTGAACCAGTTTAATCAAGTATCAGTCTGAGAAGAATGTCAGCCTGAACCTACACATTGGGAAGAAGATGTACATTCTGAGGATGTTTCTAAAAGTACGGCATTCAAGAAAGGTAAGTGTAACGTCTCCTTATACATCTTTAGAAAGCTATCAACGTGCCTTAAAACGTAATTTCATAGTTAATGGATATGCACATGGCACGATGCCGGGGTCCTGCCTCGGCATCCCAGAGAACAGTACCTGAAGTGGGGGGCGAGGTTTAAGGAAAAAAAGAAAGAAAGAGACAAAGAGGGTCCGGGAGGACTGGAAGCATTCTTAGCAACCAGCCCCAAGTTTATTTTTTCTCCCCAATATATCCCCACAGCGCAGTGCAGTACAGCAGAAACACATATGCATTATCTCACTCAAGGACAGATCATAAACCATCCCTGACTCTGTACCAGTTAACCTGAAGGTCAGAGTAAACGAGAGGGAGTCAGTTTCCCAAGGCCATTCTTCCAAGTACCCAGATAGTCTTCTTTCTTTAGAGTCTCCCAAGGAACTGGCCTCATCAGCCAGATTCCTCAGTGAGCAGTACGCACCCTCCAGATTGCAGAAGTAAAACAAGTTTTGCTTCCCTAAAGCCAGCCTGCATGGCTCCCAACAGCACGATTCCCTTCTTGTATGGCTAAATAGCATACATACACATATCTATGAGTTCGGACAAATAATTTCACAAACTCACCCTAGAAAAAGTGCTCCCTACCCCATTGCTGAGTGTCACTGTGGTCACCTTCGAAGGACTCCCCGTGGGAAGCCATGCACTGACACCAGTGGCTAGTCCACCCTTCAAAGCAGTTTTGGAACTCTTTTTCTGGAACGGCCGTCAGAGCTGTCGTCATACCCCAAATCCAACAATTAAGTTTGCGAACATGTCACCGTGCGCTCACGTGGGCAGACTGTACACACGACTCGGTGAGGTGGCATGGCCTTGTACTTAAGTGGCTTGGGAATGAGCAACTCACTTTCTCTCAGAGCCATGAGATTAGTAGGAATTTTATCTTTCATGGGCTAAGATTGAATCCCTTCTAGAAAATTCTACTGTCGAAAGGCAGCAGTGATGGGACATGGGCACAGGAGGTAGTCGATAATAGGGTTTCCTACAGCTATTGACACCAGGGTGATATAAGTGGGGACAAAGTGGTGGGACATTTAGTTTTTCTTTTCCAAAGAGCAAATGTTTTACAATTTTGAGTGTTGTCAAACAAAAATAAATTGGTATGAAAGAATGAGAAATAGCATTCTACCAGGAAACCGCACAGGAAAAACTATAATAATAAATGGGCATGTTGCTCCTAAGCCTGTGACATATAATCCAAAGAGAGTACCATGTCCCTCTAATAATAGAAATTAAAAGGCCTGAAAAAGGCAAAGCCCATCACTGTTTGGTTCAGTGACAGTAGACAGTGACATCGCACAGCTCAGCTCAGTGGCCAGAAGCAGTTTAAGAAGGTGAATACCCAAATTTCATAATAAAAATGCTGAACATTTAACAATAATTTACCCAGTTCCTTGTAAACATTCACCTGTAAGGTGGCGTAATTTTATTGTGCTGCATGCGTTCAGAATTAGAGACCTTCATAGGAGAGACATAAGCCAAATTCGCGGAATTATTACAAAGGCTTGGTGCCTGCAGGGTGTAATTCACATTTCTTTTGAAAATGTCATTGTGTATCAAAATAGACAGAGCTCTAACTGTGGGAAATGATGCTGTTTTTGGATTTGTATGTCCAATAATGGTCTTATTACTTCAATCCTAAGCAATAATCCAGATTTAGAATATTTTCCACTCTCAAAATAGAGCACGTATTGGTGTGTGAACTGTATCTCAGTAAAGCTGTTAGGAAACAAAATGAGGCATTACACTCGCAGATAAAACAGGAGGATCTTCAGAGTGTTCTCTGAACTATGGCTCATGAGTCAGGTCTCCTCAGTCTCAACATGCTGAAAGTCCAGCACATGAACACCCCCTGACCACCGAAACCCCGAGAATTGCTACCATTTACTGAACACTCACTCAACACCATGATACATCCCGAATCCTTTATACAAACTAACTTACTGAATTCTCAGAAGTAGATGTCATCACCTTCTCTGTGTTACAAAAGAGGACACAAAGGCATGAAGAGTTTGTATAAATTGTCCAAGGTGACCCAGCGGGCGCGGGACAGAGCCAGCATGGGCTCAGGCAGTGTGGCCGCAAGTGCAGATACCTGGTGGTGGTCAAGGTTAGGCCAGCCCCGGGAACCAGACACCATGTGCTCGAGCTGCTCTGTCAGCCCCTCAGAGCCCGGCTGGGGGCCTCTCGGTGGACCGGGGGCCCCATCCCCGCACCACCGTGCACACTGTGGAAGCTCTGTGTCAAGAGGCCATGGGAAGACCCTCGGTTGGCGTCAGGGAAAGGGGCCTTGGAACGCGGTTGCTGGAACTGGGGTTGGCCTGCAAGGACACACCGCCCAGCACTGCATCACTAACACCCTATGGCCCTGGGGACTCTGGCAACTTCCTTCCCTCCAGGGCGGATGCAGGTCAGCGCCTCCTCTCGGGGTCATTCAGACCAAGGCAGGACTGCCTGACTGGCAGGTGACAAATGCCCGACTGGCCCTGCCCCAGGCGGGCTGAATCTGAGGGCCTTCAGCCATATTGTCCACGCCAAAGGCCAGGAGCCTGGAGGTAGAAGCAGGTTCTGCTCCCGCCCTATCCTGGGCCCCTCCTTTCCCACTGGCCGGTCTTTCTGCGCTGCAGTGGCTGCAGTGACCCACATGGGCATGCTGTTCTGACGGCTGAAAACTTTTTCCGGGGAAGTTACTCGGCTGGACCCCGAAACATACGCCAGTGTTTACAGCAAGAGAGGTCCCTGACCATCCCTGCGCCTCCCTCAGAACCGCGGAAAACAGCCTAAACCGACGAAAATGCCCGCCTTCGCCCCCTCTGCCCTGAAGGCCGCTGCCGCACCTCACCCCTGCTTTCTCGTTCACTGTCGAGTCTTGTCATGCTGAGGGTTATTGATACTTAGCTAATTTCAACACCTCCCCCCAGGGGGTCAAAACATGGCATCACCCTGCTTCCAAGCTTCTTGGTTGCCAAGAAGGTAGATGCACTATGTGTGAAATACCGTCTGCAAAGTAAAAGGCAGTAGGTACACTGCATGGGAAGTACCGCTCTGGACAGTAAGGGAAGGTAGATGCACAACGTCTGAAATACCGTCTGCAAAACAAGAGGTCTGGGAGCGCAATGATGTGAACTTCAAAGCCTTCCGGCACGTGTAATGCTTCTGTCGTCTTAGTCCTCCACGCAGAAGCCCTGTCATTGTCACTGAAGAAGGCTGCGAGTATTACGCAGACAGACACAAAAGCAGCTCTCTGGACAGCAGACTTGAATACAATGCATGTCTTTTTGGCACTTCTATAGACTATGTGTATTTACTACACACACACATATATACATATATACACATGTATACATACATGCAAATATACACATACACACATATATACACAAATATATACACATGTATACAGACACACATATAATATACACACACAAAAACACACATGCATGCAGACACATATACACAAATACACGTGTGCACACATACATACACATATACATACATGCAAATACACACATACACACATATATACTCATATATACACAAATATAATATACACATGTATACAGACACACATATAATACACACACAAAAAAACACACATGCATGTGTGTATACATATACAAATGCACACACATGCATGCAGACACATATACACACAAATACACATGTGCACACATACAAACACACATATATACATGCATACACAAATACACATGCACATGTGTAAATATACAGATACACATACACATAAATACATACTTGTACATGTGTGTACACATAAGTACACACATGCACACATGTATACACATACAAATGCACATACACATTAACAAAAAGGAAAACCTCCTCTTCTGGACTTACTGTTGACCTGCTGCTCTGAAACTTTAACTTAGTTAAGCTCTTTTATATAAAGATTGATAATGAAGTTGTAAATACCTAACTAACTTACAAATACTTTTTGGCCATTAAATTAGTCTGTATTATTGTAATCAAATAGTGTGCAAAAAGAAATCAAAAGAGAAACTTCAAAAGATGATCATGGTTTCCTGTTAGCGATATTGATGAAAAACCTATTCAGTGAAGAAAAAATAATTTTTAAAAACATAAGTAACTTGGTGTGGTATTTTTTTTTTGTTTGATTGAATTAGGAATAAAATATAGGTTGATCTGCTTAATTTGAATTTCAGATAAACAACAAATAATGTTTTAGTAAAAGTATGTCCCAAATATGGTATATCGTAAAAAACGTTGTCTGGGATGTACTTAAACTAAAAAAAGGTAAAAAGAAGTTATCCACTACTTACCTCATGATCAATTGAACTACGAGTGCTGCATTTTCATTTGCCAAATGTAGAAACTATACATTGTTCTTATGTTGTGTCACAGAATTGTTTGTTTTAATTGTTTAATTTATTGGGGTGACATTGGTTTGTAAAAATTACATAGGGTCCAGTGTATAATTCTACATTATATCGTTTATGTGTTGTATTACGTGTTCATCACCCAAAGTCAGTTCTCTTTCCATCACCATATATTTATGTCCCTGTCCCTTGTCTCCCACCCCCTCTGCCATTACCCTCAGATAACCACTAACCGCTGAACTATTGATTGTGTCCATGAGTTTTTGTTTCTTTGTTGCTTTTAGTCTTGTGTTCCGCAAGCAAGTGAAATCATGTGGTTCTTGGTTTTTTCTGTCTGGCTTATTTTGCTGTGCATGATGATCTCAGGGTCCGTCCATGTTGTCATGAATGGCCCCATTTCGTCTTTTCTTAAGGCTGAGTAGTGCTCCACTGTGTAGATGCACCACAGCTTCTTTAGCCAGTTGTCTATCAAAGGACACTGTGGCTATTTCCACGATTTGGCCACTGTGCGCAGCGCTGCGATGAACATGGGGGTGCATTGTCACAGAATATTTTGCAGGTAGAAACATGATCGAGAGCCTTGGAAACGATGTTAGATTCATAAAGCACCCCAAAAGCTTTTTTTCAGCTCAAAATACATTTTTATAATTCAATAAGACTATACATGCCAGTTAGACTTCAGAGCTGACCCAACGAATGTTTTCCAAGTCGACATGTCCGTGACAACGACCTAATTCAAAGAGTTAGTAACGAAGCAGGCTGTTTTTCCGAACCCCGAGTGCTGGTTTTGAGCCGAGCCGGGCTCCCTGAGGGATGAGGAGCTCCAAGGACCTGAGAAGATGCAGCACAGGCTTGGGTGTCTGCAGCCTCTTGCCTCGTGGCCGCACTGTCTCCTTAAGAAGGGTGGAGCAGCACGCTCACGGTCGTGATGACGTCTACTCTCCAAAGAAGCAAGCGCTGAACGTGCACTAGGGCAAGAGAAGGGTTTTCCTACCAGGATTGGGGGAGAAGGGGGCGTCTGTATCCCCGAGGGGAAGATGGTATGGGGTGAAATGAACTGGGCTCCCAGAGCGGAGGCGCCCAGGTGGGAATGTTGCTCACACTGGCCACCAGATGGTGGGGCAGCCCTGGACAAGTGGCTGCTAGAGCAGCGGGGTGGGGGCAAGAATGGCCTTGCCCCAGGAATGGGGAATCTGATGGAATGAAATGGTAAGAAGCTGAATTTCCACGTCAGAAAGTGATCGTATCTCACAGACCATGATCACTTTATTGTCCTTTGTGACTCTTTCAGGAATATGCATCAAAGTCGGCCTTGACTGATAAGGAGGGGTGGGTGTGGAAAAATCTCTCTACAACAATGTGCTTTCTACATTTCCCTCAATTTGATTTTTAAAAATCCACATGATGTGTCTAAACCACTCCCGGGAGCTGCAATATCACGGGACACGGGCCCAGCCTCCAGTCTCGCTGGCCTTGTGGAGATCCCGTCTGGGGGTGTCTCTGGCATTGCGGTCTGATGACCTGGGGCTCTCCCTCCTGAATCTTGAACCAGCTGGGGATGTGGTCTCCACTTCCATTTCCTCAGCTGCAGAATGATGTTGTAAGTCCCCCTGCGTCAGCCAGGCTCAGAGCAGGAGGACACGACCGTGCTAAGTATCCGAGACAGCAAGTTCAATACAAGGGCATCTGCCACTTGGGGCGCAGGGAGGCACATCAGGACACACAAGCCGACAGAGGGAAGGAAGGAGGGGACCACGGGGAGGCCTGTGGCCTTAGGGGCCTAACCGCACCCACTGGGGGCCTCACAGGGAGTTGGAGTGACAGCGATGCCACGTGAAGCTGAGTCAGAGCAGCAGGCCCTGCTTGCCCCCTGATGTCTTGCCCGTGCTTTGCCCATACTGACCACCTGGGGAGGCCAGGAAGCACACCCATTATGGAGCCTTTAAGGGTCACCCTCAGCAAACAAACAAACTCATGGACACAGTCAATAGTTCAGCTGTTACCTGAGGACAAGGGGGGAGGGGTGGGAGAGGAGGGAGGGGGAGCCAGACACCTGGTGATGGAAGAAGAACGGACTCTGGGTGGTGAACACATAACACAACACACAGACGTGCCCTGTAAAACTGGAACGTATGTCATTCTTGTTAACCAGTGTCACCCCAGTAAGTCTAACAATAAAAAAAAAGAAAAAGTCACCCTCAAGTGACCCAGAGCCTGACAGATGAGGAATCGATCCAATAGCTAAAGTGACCAAACAGTAGCACCGCGCATGGCAGGCGGGCAGGACAAGGGGCAGGACCCTGCGTGGCAGGCGGAGAGGACACGCACCGGGGCCCCGCTGACAGGCAGGGACCCCCGAATCCATAGGCGCAAAGCAGGCTGGGCTCAGAGCTGTGGGCATGGCTCCTGGACCTGAGGAGAGGCTTCCGGAAGAACTCAGGTGACCTGCAAACAGAACTGCTGGAAATGACTGAACAAGAGAAGCAGGAACGTAGGCTAGGGACAATCGAACCAGCAAATATTTATGTCAGATAAGGAGTCCATCAGTCCCCTGACTGTGCCGGGGAGGTGAGCGTGAACTCGCCCTGGGTGGGGTGACAGTGGCCGGCGGCGTCACCCACTCGCCCTCACATGCGGGCCCCTCCCCGAGTCACCCCCAGGCACACCCAGAACTATACAAAGGTAAGCACAGGTCTCAGCCGGAAAACACCTGCTCTGCAACCTTGTATCATTTTCCGGAGAGATCAAGTATTTCAAAAGACGTCCCGTTAGGCCCACCTACGACCTGAGGCCCACGGTAGAGCTGCACGAGCTCTTCAGGTGAATGCGGTTCATGAGCTGCCTCCAGGCAACACACTATCTAATTTCAGGAGAATGACATCACAAACGCCATGTTCAAAGGCAGGTACAGTGTTGTCATTCCTGAGTTTAAAAGTTACCGTGCTTTCCTTCCCAAAAGGGGGCCTGTCAATCACGTTTCTCTCAAACTGGCTCTTGGGAAACAAAATGTAGCTCATCACGGGTCCTTTATTTTACCATTGAAGGAATCTGAACCAAAACAAGTTGCATGACTTGTTGCCCAAGGTCACACAGCCTGTTAAAGGCACAACTGAAATCAAAAACCCACTCCCCGCAGCGCCTCAGCCAGTGCTGTCAACCAGTGCTGGTGGCCAAGCACAACAGACATGCTCTCACCGATGGCCCAAGAGATTACAGTGAGGCAACAGCACGTCCCTCCCAGCATGTCCCTGGAGGAGCACGGGTTCTGCTGACCGAGCCAGCCTATGTTGCAAGACGGCTTGAAACACCGATTGAAATTGCAACATACTGGACTCTCGAACTGGACATTCTGTTTGAGAGAGGGCCAGGCTTCAGACACTCCAGTCCTCGTTGGGGGGAAACGCAGGTTGTGTTTAAGACTCCACATGTCAAGGACATCTGCCTCTCCTGGAGGGCCCTCCCCAACATGGGCACACCTCCCTCATCTTTCTTGTCTTCTGCCCGCACGGGAGTCCGAGGCAGGGTGGCGCTCCACGGGGAAGCCTTACGAGGAGAATCACCTTCTCATCTGAGTATCAGACGCTGTGACAATCCCGAGGGACCAAACCCCCCAGGAGAAGGGCCGGCTCTCACTACAAAATCGGGGGCAATCCCGCACTGGACACCCCTCAGAAAGGTGTGTGGGTTTGAATAGCCACTTGAACTCCAGCCCTGGCGATGACAACGACTGTCTAACCGGGTACACAGCAACGCCTAAGCCGTCCTGTGCAGGTTTTGGCTCCGTAAGTCGCACATGAACTTTGTTCTGGGGACAGAGTTTAAAACCAAGCAGATCGGTGGGAGGGAGAGAGAGCACGTTTCACGGGCACACAGGGGCCGAGCTGAACCTTCCGGCTCAGGGGAAGGCGCTTTGCTTTGAAAGATGTGGACTCTGGCGTGTGTCGGCAAGGCTTCGCCGTGTGTTTGGTAGAGCTGTCGTCGGGGGGATCGGGAAGCAAGACCCGGCGCTGCGGGGCTGGGCCTGGGAGACAGCGGCTGCTCCCCCGTCGGCCCCGGCCCGGCAGGGAGGGGAGCAGGCACCCCCCGCCACTCCGAGCTCGCCCGTCCCTGCCGCCCGCCTGCGCTGCCAGGACCAGAGGACAAACCGTCAGGGTCAGCGAGGAAACGGGCCCCTTGCGCATAGGAACTGCGGACGAGCACTTAGGACTCCTCCTCCTGCAAGAGGCAAACGCCAGGGCCGCCGAAAGCTGCAGGCTAACACCCGCGCCAAGGGCTACGGCTTCGAGCCCCCCGCTGTCCGCCGCCCGCCGAGCGGGGTGGGG